>JAFVLL020039393.1:50750-151764 GCA_021397915.2 Tor tambroides | reverse complement strand
CTGTCCCTAAACGTTAATGCTCTATTGTGTTGGAAATATGCCCTACACCAAACCCAACCCTAAACCTACCCGATAGTGTTAACAAATGCAAAACTGGTATAAAAGCATATTTGTTGATGCATCCATGCCATTTCAACTTCCTTTTATGTAGATTTGAAGTGTTTTGTCGAACCATAGTTACACGGGATTCGAACCGGAGCTCCTCACCTCCTAAGTACGACTCCGTACTCCGTGAGCTACCGAACAAACCTACCGTCTATGAAAACTCATAGATACGAGGCTGGATATGTGCGATGCTAACATTCCAAAGCATCAGTTTTCAAATCTCCTGGCATATTAATATTGTTTTGAAGTCGTAACATGATATTCTTAAAGTAATTGTGCAAAAAATAGGCTTTATTAATCAAAACTCTGTAAATTTGTGTGAAAAGGAGTAAAAGGTGTCGGAGTTTTACTGCCTCTAGTGTTTGTGTCTTTTGGAAACTGAAACTGCAGTAACATGTAGTTACTGGTACGTATTTCATGTCTCGCTAAAAAGTGCACCCAGGTACGAAAATACCATGAGACTAGGTTGAGATATTGTTAGCCATGTTTTCTTTGAGAAACGGAAGGTTAACCGGGATATTTCTGTTAATCTATAAGCGCCACCCACTGGCCAAGAGTGAAATTGCACTTTCATTCAGGCCATCTGTCTTTTTTATGCATTGCTCTGCACAAACAAATCGTCTGTATGGAAGCCCTTTTCTGCCACTGAATGAAAAGAATGTTGAAAAAAAAAGTAATTTAGGCTTTTTATTACACAATTGCGAGTTTTTGTGAGAAATGAAGTCAGAACTGCAAGATGTAAACTCACAATTCTGAGAACATATCAGTCTTTTTTTTCCTCCTCAGAACTGGACTTCATAAGTCGCAGTTGCGAGTTTATATCTCACAATTCTGAGATACAAACTCGCAGTTGCGAGAAAAAAAGTCAGAATTGTGAGATAAAATGTTGCAATTACCTTTTTTTTTTTTACCATACGCCTGCGAAATGCGAATTTTTGTGACAAACATTTATGTTGGTGTAAACATGCCTTTAGGGATTGAAGGGTTTATTAAATGAACAATAATATAAGCAACAGTACAATGTTTGTCTTAGCAAGCTTCACTAATAAATGCTAGAACTGTTTGGTTGAGACTTTCAGTTTAGGTTGTAACATTAATATCTGTTCATTTGTGCTCATGCAGGTTTATCTGTCATGGCTTGACCACTGACGAGAGTTATGTTTTCCGAGTAAGAGCCGTCAATGCTGCAGGAATCAGTGAATTCTCACAAGAATCTGAAGCCATTAAAGTTAAAGCTGCTATTGGTAAGCCATTTATACACTTCTATTGGTGATATCATTCAGATCTTTAGAATATGATTTCACTTTTCCAGCTTTCACTTTTTAATTCTGACCACTGTACTCGACTGTAACGCATTCCACACGTCCTATATGACACATTAGTGTCAAGGCCACAATCACCAAACTCCAGCTCCGCTCCCTGCATTTCTCCCAGGGGTCAGGACTTGTAGACCTCCTCTAGTTTGGGTCACAACTGATCCAACATAGTGGTGACTACAAAACCAGCTCACCCGCTCTCCCACGCACAACCCTTCCCACTCCCTCAATCTTTTCAAACCCATCCCTTCTGCATGTCTTTCACACTGTGTCATGACCTTTAACAGCCGTGAGACTTTCTGGTGAGTGTCATGCTCACTATCCTTTATGAGACACTCTTTTATGGTGCACACCTTTTTCTAAACAAAGCAGTACTCTCTGGCACAAAAACTCAATGTGAACAGATACATTTAGAATAATTACAACAATAAAACACAATACAATATAAAACAGCATAAATTATAAAAAATAACATAAAGTCCACAGGGAATTGGACTTCATAACACTATGCAAAGAGATTCATTTAGGAGAGTGTTTTTTGATTGTTGTCTCTGTTTGCTTTTTTGCTTGGCTGCAAAGCTTGCAAGATCTAAAAAACATTTTTGATTGGCAAAAGTAGTTTCTTATTGTAAAGTAGGGCTGGGCGATTTATCTCATGCAATATGCATGCGCATCTCGTCAGTAAAACCGGCTCCTTGATTAGCGGTAAATCCCCATCACCTGTTTTCAAATGGAGCGGCATTTAATACACGGAGCCGTAGTTCACTGAGAAGCTACGCAATCTCGCGTTCATTATCGAAGACGATTCATCTGCGATAATGAACGCGATATTGCGTAGCTTCTCAGTGAACTACGGCTCCGTGTATTAAATGCCGCTCCATTTGAAAACAGGTGATGGGGATTTACCGCTAATCAAGGAGCCGGTTTTACTGACGAGATGCGCATGCATATTGCATGAGATAAATCGCCCAGCCCTATTGTAAAGCTTACACTATTTTTAAAGTAGTTGCAGATATGAGTAAAAATCAGTGCTGGTTAATATATAAAACTAGCCATAAACCATAAATATTATTGCAATAGTAATGTATTTCATTATTGTTTGATTTTTTATAATTTAAATAATAAAATAATTAATTAAATAATTATTGTTGTTGTTTGTAGTCACATTGACATATATTACATGTATATAGTATACATGTATTTCTATTTTTCGTCCTTAGCTGATCACATGCCTATGCTGTGACTTTGTTGAGAGTTTATTTTCAAGCACAAAATGAAATTTTTAATTAGTAATTGTCGTTATTTTACATGACAATCAATACATAGGCCTTTTGATGCAATAAGTACATTTGTCTTGCAGTTTTTTTTTTTAATTAGATCAAATAAAACAGAATTATTCTAAGCCGTCAAATGGTCATTAATTAAAAATTAATGCTACAAATAAAAATATAGATGATAGACACTTACTAGCTGTTGTACGAGCTGTAGCTATGTTTGTTGCATTAACTGGCTTTCATTGAGATTTATGTGCCTTGATGTAATGCTATAGTGTGATGTTATGTCCTTTTTCATAAAGGTTTAACAAGCTTAAACCTTTGTGACTTTAAAATGCACAAACTACACTAAATAACTCTATCATCTGCCAAATGATTTTTCTAAACTTTCCTTTCATTTCCCTTTGCTCATTTCTCCTGAAAATAACATGCTTGTTTTCATTGCCTCTTTTCATAATTTGAATAGAATATTGCAAAAACAAATTTGATTATCTCTTGCATGCATACAGACTTCTGCTTAAGTCTTCTACTGAGATGAACTTGAATACTTAGACTAAAGGAGTTAAATGTGAAGCATTCTGTATGTGAATGTGATTGTGTTTTAATTGAATTCATGTCTGTTTTCTCTGCTAACTCCTGTAGGGGGCGGTATTCTTCATGGTGTGTGTCTGGAGTCAGGGGGTAATGGGGTCGGACTAACCCAGCACAGCTCTAGCGGAGTGGGCAGGCATGCAGCGCCTCACTCCCCTGCTGACACGCCTCTAACACGCATAGCTAATGTTAGTGAGAGGGTTGAGGGAGGGGGTCAAAACACTGGCCACAAAGGCCATCCAGCTGCATCAAATGAAGGCAAGAGAGCCAGTCAGCGAGAACCAGAACCTGCTTGTGGGCAGGAAACTACTAAACAGGTTGCAAACTCTAGCACTGAATTGTTAAAGCCCAACTGTATCCAAAAGGAGTCGGCAACAGAATTGCCGGACAGTCGTAAGTCCTCAGTAAACTCTTCTCCGGAACAAGAGAAATCAGGAGAGCGAGAGAGAGGACGAAGAGGCTCAGGTGAGAAGAGAGAGAGAGAAAAGCAACTCTCTGGAACGTCACCTATCGGCATCCCTCCTCAGAGTTGACCTGCCTCTATTTTCTCCTTTCTTGTTGTTTTTTCCATTCTTTTTTTTAATTCATTTCTTTTGCATTTTTGCATCTTGAATTTTTCACTCTCTATCTTTTTTTTAAACACTTATTTAGTGTATTGCAGTTTATCCAGTTTATCCACTCATTACTCATTTATTTGGTCATTATTGTCACATTGACCCTTGTGGAAAAGAAGTACACTCTAATACTTTTAAAAAGAGTAGTAATTATAGAAACAATATATTTTTAAAGAATTAAGTGCAAACAGAATGTAATGTTTTTGGGCACATAACTGTGTGTTACTTGCAATGAAATAAAACTGTTATATTTTAAATTTATATTAAATGCAAATGTAAACTCTAATACATTTAATACAATTAAGTGGGTCACTTTAATGTTCATCCAAGTATGTCTTAAGTTCATCTTTATAATTACTTCTATTGTCTTTGAAATATTATTGTTAAAGTACTGCTGAATGTACTCACAAGAATTTATAGTAAACTAAAATATACTTTAGTGTGTTCTATTCAAACTTGTATCTTATGTGTTTAAATATATTTGCAGTTCCAGGTTTGTAATGATGAAGTTGCAATTTAGCACATATATCAATATATTATATTATAATATTAATTTTAAATGCAATATTGAATAACACACAACAGTTAAAATGTTTAGTCAACACATCAAAATAAGTGTACTTCTTTTATGTATATATTGTTCTTAAGTGTGTTTTTAAAACAGCATTACAGAATAGCATTAAAGATTAAAACATTATGTTATTTAAAATTGTGCAAAATGTACTTTAAAGTAAAACTTTTTGAAAGTGTACTTGTGTGTTAAGAAACAGTCATGAAAGTGTCTCTTTAAATACTCTTAAGCAAGATAAAATATATACTTTCAAGATTTAAAATACACTAGAAATGCACATTCAGTACAATTAAGTGCACTTCTTTTTTACATGGGTCAACGCGACTTCTCTCATAAAATTAGCATATTGCAGTTGTTTTAATAGCTGTGTAGACATGCTGTGGTTTTAAAGTATATCAACATGCAGGTAAGACTGCTAAAATTGATTGGTCAGTCAACCACATTGGAAAAATCCAGCTAAAACCAGTTTCTAATGGTTTCTTGCTGGTCCAAGCTGGTCAACATATAGTAGTTGATCAGCTAAACCTGGTTTTGATCTGGCTGACCAAGCTGGTTAAACTTGGTAGAGAACCAGAAACCCAACATGTTTCCATTTTAAACTGGTTTGACCTGCTTTTTCCAATGAGGAATTTTAATATATGGTAAGTCTTCATAGCTGCAGACTTTGAAACCCTCAAATAACATCACTATCCACACAAATGCATCAAGGGATCCTCTTTGGCTTCTTTTATGCCACCAGCCACAACTGGCAATATGCTGGACACCTCCCTACTATACGATACCCTCCTTGCAATGTCATAGTGCCAGTCTGTATTGGTTTGAATATTTCACTCCACATACACTGGTACTCGCTCAGTCTATCATAAGTTTCCTTTATACTGCAAATGTGCTTCAATGCTAACTGTAGTGTTTTGTTATGCCAGCTTCACCCACTCCACCCTATGGCATCACTGTGCTGGAGTGTGTGCGGGACTCGATGGTACTAGCCTGGAAACAACCCACTTTCATTGGCGGCGCTGACATCACTGGTTACTTTGTTGATTACCGTGAGGTCATCAGTGGAGTCCCGGGAAAATGGCACGAGGCAAATATTAAGTCTGTCAGTGAGAGAGCTTATAGAGTAAGTAGGACATTTGTGTAATAACAAGTAAAATATTAGACCATGAGGTGGCCAATTTGTGATCTCCAACCTTGTTTTTCCATCTAGGTTTCAGAGCTAAAGGAAAACATGCTGTACCAGTTCCAGGTACGTGCTGCCAACATGGCTGGTGTGGGCATCCCGTCTCTTCCCAGTGAGACGTTCAAGTGTGAGGAGTGGACTATTGCTGTACCGGGTAGGCACAAATAAATTCGAAAAAAGTACACTTAATTACTTTAATTACACTTAATTAAATTACTTTGTGAAAAAAGTGCACTTAATTACTCTTAAAAAAGCATACTTTTTAAAAGAGTACTTTAGTGCGAATATACTTAAGTGTGAACTGAATGTAATGTTTTCGGACACATAATTGCATGTTATTTGAAACTGAATGAAAATTAATTATAGTTAAAAGTGCAATTAGCTGAACATTAGAGTGCTTTTTGACCCACTTAAGTAGGCTTTAAGTAGTAATATAAATCTAATTCAGAATTTTGTCTATTTTTGTCAAACTATTGTCTTTGAAATATGGTTCAAGTACTGCTGAATGTACTGAAAAGCATTTATGGTAAACTGAAATATATTTTAATGTCATTACAAAGTGCTACTCAAAGTGTACTTAAGTGTGTTAAGAAACAGTCATGAAAATGTCTCTTGTTAAGTACACTTAAGTGCCCTTTTATTTCATTGATATTATATTATCTGCTAGCATAGTTTTCATAATATATATATAATTTTAAGATTTTAAGTAAACTGCAAGTGCACCTTAAATACAATTAAGCATACTTCTTTTCCACAAGGGGATACTGAACACAGTGATAATCTGTAGTCCTCAGCCAAAAATCCTAAAGAAATCCAATTAAAATCAGAATTTGGACCTAATCCTTAAGGATCCTATAGATTCCAACAAAAGCAAAATAAAAACTAGAATTTAGAACATAAATTTTCCATGACTATTATAATTCCAATAGAATAAAATACACTGTAGATTTAAAGCACATCCTTCAGAATTCTGGAATTAGGGTTCATATTAAATTTAACTCGAATCAAATAACAAGCTAAAAATTTAAGACTCATCCAGTATTGCTTAATGTACTTAAAGTACATTTTATCTTGTTCATCACATCGGCTCTGTCTGAAATGCTCACACTAAAAACCTGTTTTAGGACCACCCCATGACCTCCAAGTGCAGGAGGTGCGGAAGGACTCTCTGGTCTTGCTCTGGAAACCACCTGTCTACCAGGGTCGTGATCCTGTCAATGGATTCTACATTGATATCAAAGAAGCTGACGCAGACTTTGAGATGTGGAGAGGAGTCAATGAGAAAGCTACTGACAAGACATTCATGAAGGTTTGTATGCATATGGAAATCAAGGGGCAGTGGAGTTGGCTTGTTAAGGGTTGGGACATTGGCATACCCTTGAGAAAAAAGTACTCTTTAGAAAAGTTTTAAAAAGAACACTTTTTCAGTAAATAATATACTTAAGAATATTTTTAAGTGTGAACTGAATGTAATGTTTTAGGACGCTTAGTTGCATTGCAATTAAATGAAAATGTATTATTGTTTTAATTTATATTACATACATTTAGCTTAAGTTTAGAGAGTTCTCTGACCCACTTAAGAAGGATTTAAGTACATCTTTATATGTAATTTCATAATTACTTTGGTTGTCTTTGAAATATGGGTAAAGTACTGCTGAATGTACTGACAAACATTTGCGATAAACTAAAATATACTGTAATGTCATTTCTGTTGAAACTTATGTATGTCATGTATATAAATATATTACACATTTGAAATGATAGATGCAATTTAGTACATTTAGAATATATTAACCTTAAACTTTACGTGCGCTGTAGTATGTCAAAATAAGCACAACAAAAGATTATTAAAACATAATGACTCAAAATGTACTTTACAACTTTTAATTTTACATTATTAGAAAGTGCTCTTAAAGTGTACTTAAGTGTGTTTAGAAACAGTTATAAAAGTGTCTCTCTTTATGTCACTTAAGTGGCCTTTTATTTAATAACTATTATATTATCTGCAAGTACAGTTTTTTTAAATATACTTTTAAGATTTGAAGCACACTACAAGAGTGCATTCAATACACTTAAGCACACTTCTTTTTTCACAAGTGCATTTTTATGGTAGTAAATGTTATTTGTTTCTGTTGTTCTAGATCAAGGATCTAAAGGAGGGGGAGTCATATGTTTTCCGTGTGCGCGCTCAGAACAAGGCTGGTGTAGGAAAAGCATCAGATCCTACAGAACCGGTTGAGGCAGTGACTAAACCAGGTACTAAACAAGAATTTGTTAAATATCAATTAATTGTTCTGCAAAATAGCTACTGAAGATAAAATTAAAATCAGTGTGAAATGAAAAATACTTTATAAATGCATGTTCCATGCGTACAATTCATACTTTGGTCTTCATGAACTTTCTTCAAATAACTTGATCAATCTCTGAAATTATTATTTTTTTGAGTGATGCCACCACTCCTTATTTTTTAACCCTTATTCTCCAGACACAGGTTGTATGGAGACTACTTTTCATGACCCAATCAATTCCTGATGGATAAAATCAGTTTTGCCATTTTTCCATGGAATATCCTGTTTCAGTTATTACAGTGGTGAAAAGGATTGTAAATACAGTTGACTTTAAGTTGAAGCAGACCATGCTGAACTTGATTCAGAGTTTATGTTGAACAAAACCATATGCGGGTACATGAGAGTGAACAGGAAAGGACAAAACAACACAAACACGTAATCTTTACAGTGGGTGCTTTAGGAAGTGAGGAGTCTGTTTAGAATTCTTTTTAAATCTGGGTTAACCCTAAAACAAACCAAAATCCACAAGCCATTTCTTTCTCACAGGTACTGCTGAGATTGTTGTGAATGTTGACGATGATGGCGTGATTTCACTGAATTTTGAGTGCTCTAACCTCACCGCTGACTCAAAATTTGTCTGGTCCAAGAACTATGTGGAAATGACAGAACCTGAACGCATGACCTTAGAGACCAAGGGTAACAAGTAAGTGTGTATGTGCTAATAATGAGTTTTGTTAAAGAGGTCATGAACTGCCTCTGTTTTTTTTATTTTGTATTGTTCTCTGAGGTTCTCTGATATTATCAAGATTTTTACATCAAAAAACATCATAATTTAGAAGTAATAGGCTGTTTTCTGTCCTGTTTTTGACCCCCTCATCAGAACGCTCTGTTTGAATAGGCGTGGCAGATTGTAGACTCGGAAGTCAATGCCCACTGCTATGATTGGCTAACACTTGTGCTCGACAGTTTACATCCTTCACAGATGGACGCTGCAGTGATTTAGGTTAAAACCACATAAATTCTCAGTACATATCAAATGATCTGTTTAACAGACAAAGCAATAGTGATCACATAATAAAAACAGTTACACTTGTGTTGCGATGTTACTGTCGGATCCAATATAGTTGGCATAGCATCGTCTTTTAGTTTCTTTTAGCCTTGTTTGTAAATGAATCCATGGTAAAATGAAGTGAACAAAGTACACAGACTTACAGACTCGGTCTGGAACTTCTCTTGTAAACATTGCATGCGTGAATCGGTGGGTGGGCTAAACAGGCAGCGCTGTAGAAGCAGGTGTTGATCATCATCTGCGGAGGTGGTGCTTATCCACACTATTACATCATAAAGTGGCACATTCCACAAGCCATGGTTTTGGTAGACTGGCTTCAGTATAAGCTGTTTTTAGACTAATGAGAAAGTTTTGAGCTCTGAAACTTACAGGATGTTTTTATAGTACAATGACCTCTTATATGTCAAAAGGTCAAGGGAATTTTGGTTTCTCAGTTCATGACCCCTTTAAATTATTAATTATTGAAATTAATATAATGTCTTCAAGGGTTAGATCAACCAAAAATGAAAACTGTGTCATTATTTAACCATCCTCATGTCGTTCCAAACCCATAAGACCTTTATTCGTCGGAAAATTCAATTCAATTCAGATGCAGGACAACCAGCTAGCAGTGCATTACAACAGACCAGTCTAGAGGTCATGAATGCATGAACTAGCTTTTCTGCATCAGAAACAGATAACATGTTTCGTAGCTTGGCAATGTTTCTAAGATGGAAGAATGCTGTTTGTTTGTAACATGGGAAATATGATTTTCAAAAGACAAGTTGCTGTCTAATATAACACCCAGATTTTTGACTGTAGAGGAAGTAACAGTACATCCGTTTTATTGCAAATTGTAATCCAAGAGATTCTGTGTACTGTTTTTTGGTCCAATAAGTAATATCTCTGTCTTATCTGAATTTAATAGGAGGAAATTATTGGTCATCCAATCTTTTACATTTTTAAAACAATCTATTAGCTTAGATAATTTAGAAGTTTCATCTGGTCTTGTTGAGATATATAGTTGAGTATCATCAGCATAACAATGAAAACTAATCCCATATTTTCTAATAATATCACCAAGGGGCAACATGTATATTGAAAATAGCAGAGGACCTAGGACAGATCCTTGTGGTACTCCATACTTTACTGGTGATAAACTAGCAATGAGAAGCAGCCTTGGTCTGACGCAAGAAGCAAGTCATTTGTAATTTTAACAAGTGATACTCCGTATAAGAAGTATTTCTTATACGGAGTATCTATTTACACTAAGTGCAAATAGCCAGCTTTGTTGCCAGAGGCTATTTACACTAACTCCACCCACCAACTTGTGGTAGGGTTAGACAACATTTCAAAAGACGGCAGCTAAACAGCTGCTTCAGTGGCGAAGGTAGTAAATCGTGTAGCAATTACTTTTTTTTTTTTTAATTGTGAAAGCCATTTATTTTCAATAAAAATGAAGGAAATTATCAAAAAGTGGAAAATAACATGCCTCACGGGTGTTTATTAGTTGGGGTTAGGGTTGGGTGTAGGGAAGGCCTTATCCCAAAGCTGTATCCATTTAATAATTTTAATAAAAAATATAATTTACACTCAATAAATTATTGTTGTATACTACTTTATACTGTACTACAATACTGAGGTGCAGATGTCTGCCACTATTTGCACTAAGTAGTATAAATAGCATCAAACTATTATTACTGCAAAGAAAATACTCCTTACATAGTGTAAATAGCATCTATCGCTAAAAATACTGCTATTTTCACATAGTGTAAATAGAATCCATTGCTATTTGCACTTAGTGTAAATAGCATCTATCACTATTTGCATTTAGTGCAAATACCCATTGCCCTTTTTAAAGGAATAGTTCACCCAAAAATGAAAAAAATGCTGAAAATGTACTCACGCTCGGGCCATTGAAGATGTAGATGAGTTTGTTTCTTCATGGGAACAGATTTGTATAAATGTAGCATTATATCACTTGCTCACCAATGGATCCTCAGCAGTGAATGGGTGCTGTCAGAATGAGAGTCCAAACAGCTGATAAAAACATCACAATAATCCACAAGCAATCCACACCACTCCAGTCCATTAATTAATATCTTGTGAAGCCAAAAGCTGTGTGTTTGTAAGAAACAATTCCATCATTAAGATAATTTTTAACAGCAAAATCTCATTTTTGGGTGAACTATTACTTTAATATTCATTTTTGTGCATCCATTGAAAGTCTAGGTAGTCAACATTTTCAAGCTTCAAAAAGTACATAAAGATGTCTTAAAAGTAATCCATAAGAAACTGAGCAGTTTAATCCAAGTCTTCTGAAGAGACACAATTGTTTTATATGGTGAACAGGCTTTTATTCACATGTAAATATTGATAAATTCACATACATAGAACACATCAAATATGGTAAATTGAGCAATATGGCCCAAATATGCCTCATTGGTTCTGCATGCATGTTTGAGCTTCTGTTTGTTAATAGACTTTTAATGGATGGACAAAATCATGAGAGAATATTAAAAAATATCTTAATTTTTGTTTCAAAGACAAGGGTTTGGAAAGACATGAGGTATGAATAAATGATGACAGACTTTGTATTTTTGGTTGAACTATCCCTTTAAACCAACTTGTATACCTTGTATACCTACCAATCATATTTAAAAATCTCTTGGGCTGAATATTTACAAAAATACATTATTTATTACATACATTTCCAGAGCTATAACTATTAAATAAATAAATAGATTAGCATGAGATCATCTTACACTAATTCTTTGATATTGGTCTGTAGGTCCAAAGCCATCTTTAAAATGCCTTCAGAAGAAGACCTGGGTATCTACTCTTGTTTCGTGACACACACTGATGGAGCCTCTGCAAGCTACACACTCTCTGAGGAAAGTAAGTTTAATGACCTTTTTGATTTTTATATGTTTTAATTTACCAAGTTAACACTGGTTATTGATTCTGATCATTTCTCTGTCCTGTTCCTCACAGCTCTAAAAGAACTCCTGAAGATCAGCCATGACCACAAATTCCCCAGTGAGTAAACATCACATCACATGCACTCTTGAAACGTTTCACATTAGTAACGTTTTCTTTTGAATGTGTGAGCACTTGCTCAATCCTGTTCACTTTAGCATACTGTTAAGAGTACTTTTTGTGGAAATAATACTTTATAATACTTTAAAATAATACACTTAAGTGCAAACTGAATGTAATGTTTAAATTTATATTAAATGCAATTAGCTTTTTTGACCCACTTAAGTAGAAATTAAGTACATCTTTATATTACATAAACTTACATAAAATACACTTGAATGGAATTACACATTTGTAATAATGAAGTTGCAATTTAGTATATTTAAAATATATTAAGTTTAAATGTAACACCAAGTACCACACTTCAGTTAAAATTATAATTAAGTACTTTACATGTGCTTTAGTATGTTAGTCAACACATCAAAATAAGTGGACTTCTTTAAAACATGACAAGAGATTATTGCAACATAATGACTTAAAATAAAATAATACTTTATTGCATTAAAGTATGAATAATAGATATAGAAAAAATGTTCATTTCACATTATTACAAAGTGCACTTTTTAAAAGAGTACTTGAAAGAGTGTCTCTCTTTAAGTACACTTAAATGGCCTTTTATTTCATTAAAATTGTATTATCTGCAAATGCAGTTTTTTAAATATACTTTTTCCCAAGAGAAGTTCTATTAAAAGTATTTAAAATAGTGTACTAAATAGTAATTGTTATTGTTATGGTGTGAACTGAAAAAAAAAACACACCAAATTTCTAATATTTAAAATACAGCTCTGTGATGAAGGATTTTATAAACGAGATCGATGGAGTGGCAAAATCTTGTGTCACATGACACTTATCCTCTGGTTAAGACAAAAGCTTGTTTAGCTTGAAAGATGTATTGCTTGCCAGTTTATCGATTACATCATGCCTGGTTGCGACATTGTGTTTCAATACAAAAACAGAGCGTATGTATCAAGGTTAAGTACAACTCCCATTCTGCCATAGGTCTCCAAAACAATGAACATGATTCAGGACAGAATTAATGTTTTGTTCAAAACCTTTTCTCTAGTCATCCCTCTGAAGACAGAGCTGGCCGTGGAGCTGCTGGAGAAGGGCAGAGTTCGCTTCTGGTTGCAGGCTGAAAAAATCTCTGCCAACGGAAAAGTTGAATATGTGTTCAATGACAATGTGATCCACCAGGGAGAGGTTAGAGGAACACAGAAACAAACACGCAGCAGATGAATGCTATTGACTGGAAATAGTCCTTTGGCTTGCTTCTGCATTAACAGTTTCTCTGTGTTGTAGAAATACAAGATGAACTTTGATAAAAATACTGGCATCATTGAGATGTTCATGGAGTCTCTGGGCAAAGAGGACGAGGGAACGTTCACTTTCCAGCTTCAAGACGGCAAAGCCACTAATCAGTCCAGTCTAGTGCTGATCGGAGATGGTACACATCTAATAGTCCACATACACATACATTACATATGCATCTCATGTGTAGAGTGTGTACCAATAACAGCATCTCATTTCCTTCAGTGTTCAAGCAGTTACAGAAGGAATCAGAGTTCCAGAAAAAAGAATGGATTAGAAAGCAAGGTAGGATTTTATGCACAGTAAATGCACTGGATTATTATTTAAAAATGCATGTGAACAAGTATGCCATAATGTTTCAGATGGTAATATAATATGTCATTATCATATGACCTCACTAAGTTATATGTTTAATTCAGCTAATGATGTCCATAGATCTGCTGAATTATTCCAACTGTCTGGTTGGAGGTTTCATTCATTGAAATATTTAAGCCAGGCTTCTCTGGGTTGCACTTTTTTAAGCAGGTTTGGAATATAAATCACAGCAGGTTTCCTATTATAAAAAACACATCTTATGTTCTGGAAAGCACAAAGGTCTGTTTTAATGTGCGGTCACAGTTGTGCATTTATGGACATTTTGCAACAGCCTCAAACACAGCTCACACTGTAAAAAAAATTCTGTAAAATTTACGGTAAAAAACTGGCAGCTGTGGTTGCCAGAATTCTACTGTAAAAAATACGGTAACAACATTTTAGGTTTTACGGTTTTAACTTAAATTTACAGTTAAATACCGTAATTTCTTTAACTGATATAATGTTAATATACCAACCTATTAAAGCACTGAAATCTGTTTTGTACCTTTGAAATACACTGATAACCACCAAATGCAGGTGGTGATGAGAAAGTCACATGATAAACCAAAGCCCATCACAAGCAGCTTTTAAATAATAGCATATATAGAAGGTGCACAGTGTCATTCACACGAACAATAAACACCATCATGGTGAGTAAAATAAAAAAAAAAAAAAAATAAAATAAAATTCAAAAACAAAACAAAAACTGTAGTATATCAAATTTACTTAAATAGCACTGATCAGAAATTAGAATCTGAACTGTTCATTTAATAATGCACATTTTGGCAAATATTAAGTTTATTCCACACATTTATCCAGCTTACTTGTAACGTAAGAGTGGATATGGCCATTTGTAACTTGAATGTTTGAGGCTTCCGGTGTCAATCACTTACATTTATTATAGCTGTACAAAAAAGCTTGTTATGCTGCTTGCTATTGCAAACTGGTACTTCTTATCATAATATTTGAATGTATTGTCATAATTAGAAACGAAGTGGTTTGTATCACAAATACTTTTACCATTTACTGTACTTTTTTAATTCTTCTCGTTATTTACCTATAGCAGCTAATGAATCTGTACATTCACAAAAAATAACTTACATCTGCATTTCAAAAAAGGGGTATTGTTTTATTGCAGTATTTCATTCCAGATACTATATACCCACTGTGTTTGTACATTAACCATGCTGTTTATTCTCTGTAAGGTCCACACTTTGTGGAGTATCTTGGTTATGAAGTCACGCCTGAGTGCTGTGTGAGACTGAAGTGTAAGGTGAGCCGTCTCTCTGATTGAACACAAACTCTCTGTTCTTTTCAACTGTACTTCTGCCTGTTTCTCTATTGTTATGTCATGTTAACGTGTGATGCAGGTTGCTAATATGAAAAAAGACTCTGTGGCGCTGTGGTATAAGGATGGACGAGAGATTAAGGTCAATGAGAAACTGGATTTCTCTGAAGGAGTGTTGACTTTGGAGATTGCTCAGGTGAGCAGCGTTTCACACATTATTACTCAGATATTACTACAGTACTCATAAATTAAAAATATAGTCAACAACTTGCCAGGTGACAAATATGGCCTCCACAAGCATTTAATTATTAAGTAGAAGTATTTAGTTAATGATTAACTAACTAAATTAGTTAATTGGTATTGCTATTATATATGACTTTCCTCTTTTAAAATGCCTTGATTCACATCAAATTGCACAGGCAATACAAACACAAAAAATATTGCAATCCTGCAATAATTAACTAGTATAACTGACTTTAGTGAAACTTCAAAATATCAAAATTACAAAGCCCTGCACATGATGAGAAAAAAAAAAGAATTGTTCGCGTTAGTTATAAGCACATTTTATGCGTTCTTTCCTTCGTTTTAGTTAAATCATGAGAATTAATTAATAAAACATGATCAGTGATTTCTTAATTTGTGGCCACAGTTTATTTTTTTACAGGAATACATTTGTTAAAAAAGGACAGATAATGAACAACAAAGTATCCAGCCGGGTTTAAAAACATAGTGTTTATTATTATTAAATGTCAAATATTTTATTTGTGACAAAAATGTAATTTTGTGGTCACTATTCTATTCTGGTCTTGGTTATTCTTATTTTTTATGGCAGGTAGATTATAACATATGATACAATGATCTATAAACACCTATTAAATGTTTTACAATATAATATATCAGGTGTTAATACACAGTCTTGAATTCAGCAAACTGACACAATGACTTTTTATATTTTTATATTAACATGTAAATCACGATTATCCCGTTTCAAAACAGTTTATTATCCCAGATCACCTGATTATATCTCAGTTTTGCTCATTGTCAGTTCTGTTTGTTTTATTTTGATGATCTTCTCATATTATCCATTTGGGTTTCTGGTCTTTCTCTACTTTATCTTCATCAGTTTCTGTCTCTTTGTTTGTTATAATAAAGACATACAGTACTACCCTTAGACTGTGTTCGATTGGAGATCACACAAACACACTTAAACTGGTAGGCATCTGATAGTTTTAATGAATTTCATGTTTGTTTGTGTCAATGGCAGATCTCCAAAAAGGATGCTGGTATATATGAAGTAGTTCTGAAGGACGACAGAGGCAAAGACACCTCCACCCTCAACCTCACCGACCAAGGTAACATAACAGAAAAGTGATTCAAAAGTACTATTACTATTATAAAACTCACTCTTTACACTAATGTGCACTAATTTGTGCTGTAATTTTAATGCCGTGTTATATATTTTACATATAAACTGTCCCTTAATGCTTTACTCTCAGCTCCAGTAAAACATTTAATCATATTTAAATCCATTCCACAGATTTCCTACAACAATCGCTATAAAAAATGTGAAAATTTTCCATTTGGAGCTACTTATTTCTTGTTTTTTCCTGAAATTGTCAGTCGTAATTGATCTTTTAAAATTGATTTTCTATCATATGTTTTCCAGGATTCAAAGACCTGATGAACCAGGTTTTCAGTGTTATTGGTAAGATGTACAGTGTCATTTTCAAACCTAAATTAGTTGTAAATAAATCTTCACACTCACAGTATATATTTATATTTAAAGTGCCCCTATTATGGGTTGTGAAAGGTTCATATTTTGGTTTTGGGAGTCCCCAACAACAGGTTGACATGCATGCAAGGTCAAAAAACACTTTCATTGTCTTATAATATGCGTTTATTTTTACCTTATTTGCTCAACGACTCCCAAACAATTCGTTTAACAATTCATTTTTCTAAACTTCTCATGCACAAAGGCACCTCACGAAACTGATTTCGGACAGACTTCTGAGGCAGCGTAACGGTTTAACGATCTACAACAAAATAGAACGAGTTTTGATAACTAAACGAATATTTAATTACTATAATACTCATTTCTCGCTAGAAATAACATCAAAAGTGCAAAAAGTTCATCAGAAATGTACATTTACACACAAGCTAACCACCAAACGCAACTTCCAGCCGCCATCTTTATTTTTTAGCTCAACCGTCTCGGAATGGAACGCACAGGATTGTGGGAAATCAAAGGCAGCGAAGGATACATCTATGTTGCCTTCAAAAATCGATCAGATGAAGGCATCTCAGGAGACAGGAAGTGAAGCTAACTTTGGATTTGGACATGCCTTGATGCCTTCCTGCCTTGGAATGCTCCAAAGGCAGCATTTTTCAGTTTTCGGATGCAGCCATGGTATCCATAAACGGCGATTGAGTATCGCACAACTCTGAAAATTCAATGACATCAAGGCTGTAATTTGATTGGTTATTAAGGCACACGTGGTCGAAGTTGACCGTTATGCTTTCTCCAATAGTAAGTAATACAGACCCTCTCATCTCCCTATAGTAAGAAAATCTCTGATAAAGCAGCGTTTGTGAGCTCAGTGCTGCTTTGGTCACAGCATTACCAGGGAAACCGCTATTTTTACTGCTCCAAAAGCAGCACCTAGTGGCAAAGAATGAATTTGCATTTTCATTCAGACCAACGCAAAAAGACCAACAAGTGGGAGATTGGTTTTAAAAAGACTCGTTTCAATGATTCAGAGTCGACTCTTTCTTTAGAGAGACAATAACTTTATACACGGTGCACTTTCAGATTTAAAACTTTGCAGGATGTTTTCATTCACTTAGAGCTGTGTTACACACTGCATGAAAGCTCATTTTCAAAAATCCATAATAAGGGCACTTTAACTGCATAGTTTTAGCAGCATGTGACCGATGTTGACTTACTTTCTGTCCAGCGAACTCCTCCACTCCACTGAAGATCCAGAGCACAGAGGAGGGAATCAGGCTTTACACCTTCGTCAGCTACTACAACGACGAGCTGCACGTCACCTGGCATCACAAGTAAGAACAAGTGACTGTATTTAAAAGGATAGTCCACCCAAAATGAAAAATCTGTCATCATTTACTCACCCTCAAGTTGTTCCAAACCTGTATGAGTTTCCTTCTTCTGTTGAGCACAAACTGAACAGTTAACGGTAGCCATTGACTTCCACTTTTTTGGGAAAAAAACACTATGAAAGTCAATGGGTAATGTGGTCACAATACTGATAAAGCATATACTATTAAAAAATTAGGCAGCCACTTTTAATGCTCCCATGCAGAGTAACCCACCTTTTTGGCGTTTGTCTCTATCTATATTTATCTCTCTATATATTTCTAGCAACATATAAATGCAGTTTAAGTACAACATCAGTATATTGGCTTTCTCAAGCCAACACATTATTCCTTTCTCAGTACCAAGGCTTGTGTTTACTGCAGTGTGTGTTTGTGTGTTTTCTTAAAGGGACGCTGCGATCGCATTCACGGAGCGCATTAAGAGCGGTGTGGTGGGAGAGCAGCTGTGGCTGCAGATCTCTGAACCCACAGAGAAAGATAAAGGCAAATACGCCATTGAGTTCTTCGATGGGAAAGGAGGTTTGCGCAGAACTGTGGAACTGGCTGGACAAGGTGAGGAAACCCATGATCACATACGCCACGCTCAAAACCCAGTGACCTGCATCTACAGCCTTCATTATATGACGACTTCAACTAAGGGTTGAACTGCAACAGCCAGATTTTTTCTCCTCTGAAAACTGACTTGTACTTAAGTGTCATTTCATGGCTATTTCTTAATACGCTTATGTACACTTTTAAAAAGTGCACTTTATGAAAATGTCAATTTTTTATAAAAAGTTTTTACAAAATGTTTTAAAGAGTTACACTTATTTTGATGTGCTGACTAACATACTAAAGCAACTTGACTTTAACTGTAGTGTGCTATTCAAATTTAAAGACAATACAATTAATTGCATGTTTACCATTACAAATGTGTAATTACAAATATATTTAAATACATGACATACAGCTTATAGTATATTTTAGTTTATCATAAATGCTTGTCAGTCCATTCGGCAGTACTTTAACCATATTTCAATGACAAAACAAGTACTTATAAAGATGTACTTCGGTCCTACTTTAGTGGGTCAAAAACATTCTAAAGTTCAGCTAATTGCATGTAATATTAATATTAATACATTTTCATTTAATTGCATTTAACATGCATTTAAGTGTCTGAAAAAGTTGCATTCAGTTCACACTTAAGTTTTTTGTGCCATCTGCAATCAACCAGGATTCATTTATTAAGTGCGCAATAATAGGAGATTACTGAGATGAAGTCAGTATATTGGTCTGATAATGATTTTACGCTATACTCACATGTACATGATTTTTAGAAGTACTATTCATTTTTTTGTGTACAGTTTTTTTTTTTTTTTTTGCATTGAGAAAAAAAAGAATAATTGCACCTTAAAATGCTGTTTTGAAACACAGAATGTTTATTATAGTCATGCATCTAAATTTAACTTTTATATTTTCAGCATTTGACGATGCATATGCTGAATTTCAAAGACTCAAGTAAGTGCCAAAAATGATTTGGGACAGATACTATTCAGCTTGAGTGGTTGAATAACTAATGATAATATTTTCTTTTCTCATCTTCAAATTTTTTCCTCAGGGCTGCAGCTATTGCAGAGAGAAGTGAGTAGATGGAGGCAGAAATACATGCTTGAGCCTTCACTGTATTTGTCTCTTCTGCAGATGTACTGAAAATCGTCTAATCGTTGTGTTTTTTACAGATCGTGCGCGTGTGGCAGGTGGTTTGCCTGATGTTGTGACTATCCAAGAGGGCAAGGTAGTGTATATGCTTCTCCATACAGATTTAAAAAAATAAAAATGACACAAAAATAACAACTGTCTCCTCCATCCTCTCTCATAGTCTTTGAATCTGACCTGCAATATCTGGGGCGACCCTGTACCTGAGGTCACCTGGCTAAAGAACGAGCGTGAGATGGTTTCCAACGATCACTACATTCTGAAGTTTGAGTCCGGCAAGTTTGCCAGTTTCACCATCACCAGAGTCAATACAGCTGACTCCGGCAAGTACAGCATCCTGGTAAAGAACAAGTACGGTACAGAGAGCGGCGACTTCACCGTAAGTGTCTTCATCCCAGACGAGGAACCCGGCAAGAAAAAATAAACAAAACCCAACAAAAAAGAAGAATTATGATTATGCAAAACTAAATGACAAAAGAAAAAAAAAAAACTTATCGAAGATTCAGAAAGATTCTGCAAGATTTAGATGACACGTTGACAGTAATGCCCTATTTACATTGACAGTCTGAAGCTACAATACTGGTCAAAAGTTTGGAATAATTAAGATTTTTTAATGTTTTTGAAAGAAGTCTCTTCTGCTCACCAAGGCTGCATTTATTTAATCAAAAAGCAAAATATTTTTACTATTTAAAATAACTCTTTTCTATTTAAATACATTTTAAAATGTAATTTATTCTTGTGATGCAAAGCTGAATTTTCAGCAGCATTACTGCACTCTTCAGTGTCACATTATCCTTCAAAGATCATTCTAATAAAGTCATTTTACTGTATTTTGATTTTTTTTAAATGCAGCCCTGATGAGCATGAGAGAATTACAAAAACATTTTAAAAATCATAATTATTTCAGACTTTTGACCATTAGTGCATATCCTCAGTGGAGAGTAAGAACATGGTGCTAATATCTTAGTTGCAGATTAAAAAGAGTTGGTCCAAGTTTGAATCCATCGCTACCTACAATGTCAAAATAGTGCTATAATTGGAAACAAATCTTTTACTGTATAGATATAGTTTCAGAGCTTGCATTAATTACTTGAGCATTTTCTCCATCATGGTGTTAGTAAAACAGTTTAAAGCCCAGATTAGAGAATGAATGCAGTTTGACTCCAGGTTGTGTTGTGAGTGGTTTTCCTTGTGTAGTTTTACTGAGAAGAAACAGGTGCACTGAAGTGCATGAAAGAGTGACACTTTTGAATTGAGGGACAAATGGATGCTCCATTTCTGTTTAGTTTATCATTACTCTGTCCTGAAAAGCAGGGGCTTCGATTCGCAAACAAACATCAAATAATCCATATTACAATCAATGCTGTAAAGAAATCTTTAAACGGTGTTTAAATGAATCCATGCCCCTGCTGTAAGCTTTCAGTGGATTCTCTGTTTCACATTTCTAATGAATCACCGCATGTACGATCCCACTGTGACAGCAGTTATGACTTCACCTCCTGTTTGACCTCACAGATAATGATGACTTCCTCTGTTATTTCCAATAAATGGAGCACATATTCTCTCGACTCCCTCTCTGTGTGTCCCTTGTTTTCGTCTCCACATTTTCCTCATCATGCACATCCCTCCTTCCTGAATTCTGCATCTGAGACGGCTGTCCTGTCATGTCGTCTGAACACCTGGACCAACCTGAACACTGTCACTAACTTTACCCTCAACTTCAGATTTAACATGCACACTCTCACAAAACAGTAATAAATTTTTCATAACCCAATCAAAATATTCAGAATAAAGGGTAAATATGCACCATTTTAATACGATATTGGAACAATACTACATGCTTTATTTTAAGGTGTCCTTACTGCAGTGTAATTTAAGTACTGTGTAATACTAATTATGTAAGTATTTAAGTACTGTGTAATACTAATTATGGATATAGTTAGGGTTAAGTTTAGGGTTAGTTGCATGTAATTATGCATAATTTACTGGTAATAATATAGTAAGTACATGCAACCTCAAGGACACTGTAAAATAAAGTGTTCCCTTATTTTCATTAACAACCTCTGCAAAGAAAGAGACAATGAATTAAATCCAGACTGGAGAAAATCTAGCAAAAATATAATTTATCATACAAACTACACTGCACATTGCAAGCGAATAAAAAAACTAGGTCAACAATTTACTTGCACTGTGCATTTTATTGTTTGTTTTTGCACTAGTTTATATGATAAATTTTATTTTTGCTAGACCTTCTCCAGTCTGGATTTTATTCAGCGTGTGGCCAGAAATCTCTTTGTTTGCACAGACTTTTTTGGCTTTACACGCCTGAAGAAAATTAATTTTTACTTTTTACAAAAATATCTTCTAGTACATTAACAACCTGTAGAAACTGTACCACACTGAAAAGCAAAAGTCTTATTTTTTAGTGCTGATAAGCTTGAAAAACAGAGGGATTTAATTTCAAATATTCAAATGATACATTCATACCTTGATTTGTTTATTGGTGCATCTCTAAATTCAAGTCATGAAAAGTGTATAGTTTACTAGTGTAAAAATGCAAAACATTAGCATCTAACACTATTATATATTTCTGTGGTGACATATTATTCACAGACTGTCAAAAAAAAAATTAACACACAGGAGTAGAGGTAGATTTTCATCATGCAGTCCATTTTATCAGCTTTCTGTATGCATGTACTTTTGGTCAGAAACACATACATGATCAACTCACATCACCTCACTACCTTGCCAAATTTCACACTCTCAGAATATAATGAATTATGTATGGTATCCAAACATAAAAGAAGAAATCAAGATTAATATGAGAACTGCATCTGTACATCCACGTAACTTGTGCCTCTTGCTCTTGCCAGTTGAATGTGATCGAAAGCTTGGGTGATTTTGGTGTGGTGTCATATCTGGCCGACGCAGATGGAAACGTGACTGTTGGACCTACAACTCCATGCCGTTCAACAATGCCTTCAACCAGATCAATTCCCACAACACCCAGCCCAGCTACCCCAACTCAAACATCGATCGCGGCTAATACAAACCCCCAAAATAAAACTACAGTTACCCCGTCCCTTGAAAATCAAACCCCAAGTATACCACGTCCCTCAACCCCACCTGCTCAGATCCCCCAAAATCAATCACCAGGTTCCCCAACCCCTCAAAATCAAACCTTAAATACCCCGATCCTCTCAACCTCAGATACTCCAACCTCAAACACATCCACTCCCACAGCAGGTGAGAAATCAACCAATACATCAGTGGATGATGAGAAGCCAACAGCGATGCTGGAAGGTGAGAAAGGCTGCAGGAATACAAATAAACCTGCAAAATACAGACCTGAATGTGATTTACAGGTTTTGTTGTTTAATACAGATTCTGTAAATCTGGGATTATCTGCTTTAGAGACGGAGCCGGCTGAAGTCATACATTTCACAGACCATGTTGCTGTACCAGAGGCCACATCTTCATCAAAACCAGATGAATCTTCACCAGCTCTTGAAACCGAACACCATGAAAGTGTGTGTGAAAAGAAAGATGATTAAAATGCTTGTAGACACAGTATTTATGTTTTAGAACTAGGTATGGGACAGGAACCATGTTAGTTATGGTTTTAGAGATTTATTTGATGAGTGTGTCATTTCAAATGTTGGTCATCAGTGCTTTAGAAAAATTAGATGGGAGGTAAAATTATATTTCAAGGCCTTTGTGTTGTCTCTGAAATACAGAAGAAGATGAGGGCCAAGCAATAACAAAAAAACAAACAACAAAAAAAATCTTGAGATCCAAGTCATTATAATATCAGATTAAACTGTGAGAAAAAGTGTCGAAATAAAATGTTGAGAATAAATACAATTTTGAGAAGAAAGTCATTGTGAGAAAAAAAAACATTAAATTTCGAGGAAAAAGTCAAAATAAAATTGAGAATAAAGTTGTTTCGAGAAAATTTTTTAAATTTCATGTAAAAGTCGAAATAAAATGTTGAGAATAAACTTAATGTACAACAATACTGAGCTGCAAATAGTATCTGTCACTATTTATAAGTATAAACAGCATCTAATCATCTTTTCACTTTGTGTAAATAGCAAATCGCTAAAAAATTGCGCTGTTGAAACTTAGTGTAAATAGAATATATCACTATTTTCACTTAATGCAAATAGCTGCTGCCCTAAACTAAAAACTTACAGCATTGCCATTAATGGATGTACAGTTACAGTTGTTTCGTTCTGTGGATGGAGGCATACACAACCAACAACGATCCTAAACTAATAGCCAGTTTTTCTTGAAACACAACTTTTTTTCTAGTAATTTAACGAGTTTATTCTCAACATTTTATTTCGTTTTTTTTTCTCAAAATTAATGTTTTTTCTCGAAATAACTCAAAATTTAATGATTTTACTCTCAACATTTTATTTTGACATTTTTCTTGAAATTTAACGAGTTTAATTTCATATTATAATGACTTTAATCTCTCCCATTATAAAGAAAACGCTTAAAGTGGCTGGACAAAGAAGGTGATATAAAAAGCCCAAATTTGGTATACAGTTAGTTTATTAAAAATATAAACTATGTGCAGGTAAGCAGATGAACCCAGAATGAACGCAACGCGCTGAACTGTTATGTATATAATGCTTATGTGGCAAGAGAATGCATAACAATTTTTTCCTCCCATCTCATTTTTTTCCTGCACCATGTCACAATGCCTTTTTTAGTTTTAATACATGTTCCTGGTTTAATTATGTACAATTAGTCATTGCATGTTACTCCAAAGAAAGAGTCCGAAATGTAATTGAATACACCCACTTTTCACCATCTACAGCCTTTTTTTCTGGAAATCTTGGAAAGATTTTTTAGTTTTAGTTCACATGATATTTTCACTGACACTCATTCACTTAACAGATGTTCTATCTAAATTAGCTTGCAATTCAAGAACAATCTAACCTAAAATATATGAAATCTATTAATCTAATACAAGTAGTGCTACTATAACATTTCATTACTAGTACTACTAGAATACAAATTTAATACAGGAAAATGTATGCATGTTTATATGTTTGATTAAATAAAATGTAGAACCAAACACTTGAGCAATAAGTGTATTATTAAATGACAATCATCAATACAGCGACACCATGTTGCACCATGATTTTCACCTTATAATACTTTCAGATTTTCTCTCCTAAAAACAGTGCTGGTAGAACAGCATTATGCATATGCTCTTCGTCATGAAAACACCTTGTTCAGAATACTTCAGCTGAACAATCACATTTGCGACACTAGTTAATATAAGATATACAGAAAGTCAAGCTACTGAAAAACTTGAGTCACAAACAAAAACAAGTCTATGAAATACAATTATTTATACCAGGACATTTATTTGCAGATGAGATCCATCATTGGTTCTGACATTCTGAAACACACCTTGTAGCAGTTTGATTCAGATTTTTACTGTATCTGTTTTTCTAGAAATTCTGCATAAAAGATATGAAGATGGTAGCAATAATGATATATGACTGTGAACATGACATTTAAAATGATAAAACTTCTTTCTATAAAATTGTTAGATAAAATACATAGATTCAGGTAGTTAGTTACAGCTGATCTAAATAAAAATAACATCTAGATTGTTGATATGATTTTTTGCACAAATTTCAATCAAATAAATCTTCAACTGACAAAATATCCAACATGTTCCTCACACAAAATAAAACCAATTTTCCATAGTATTTATGCATTTAAAAAATATATGTAGATAAAATATCTTCTTGGAAAGAAATGATTTATCTACAAAAAACTGGGTGGAAATAGTGTAATAATGTCTGAGGTTTGGGCAAAAGCCAACAACAGTGAGTCATGAGGAAGTTTTCATTCAGTCATTAGGTGAGATTATTTCTATTTTAAGCCTGGTGAGGTTATTGAAAACCGGTGAAAAGTGTTAGTGCTGAAGGTTTTAGTCATATTTTGCGGAAAATTCTGAACAGTGAATTGACATACATCTGTTGTTGGGTCAAGGTTGCTACAATTTATTGAAATCTTTGTGCAATTTTTCTGAAATATGCAAAAAGACTTTGTGTTCTGGCATTTTTTTTTTCTGTCAATAAATGGACGGCGGTCCACATTTGGATCCAAGATTGGTTCCACCCAGACTGTGAATCATTTTGTAAAACTCATAGCTTCATCATTATATTAACCACATATAAACGAGGCTGTTCTGACTGTTCTGTGTGGAATTAACTTCTGAGAAATGACTCACGGTTCAGGTGGAAGCAATCTTGTTCACTAATTGGTGACCTTTGCAATAATAAAAGATCAGTAGATTTACTAGCACCCTACCAGATGAACTTGCAAAATCATGCTTGTTCTTCCAATTAACAATTCAAGTTTTTCAATGTTGTTCAATTTTCGATGTTTTTCTTTTTAAACGGATTCTCGTTCTGTTTCTCTGCTTTTATTTAGGTCAAACAATTGTCAGCACTTTACTTGAAGCCTGTATATATAACACATTCTTAATGCATTGATTATATCACTTCATAATGCATTACACGATCTCATGAGTAACTGCAACCAAAGTTACAATACTTCATTTTTACACCATTAGAAAGGATAATGCATTAAAACATGATCAACCAGTATCACGTGTAACAAGGAATCTGCAAATATTAAGCATTTTTGTGCATAATATTCACATAAAAAACAAGGCATTTTAACTTTGTATACAATTATTTATGAAAACATATATTGCTTTATAAAGCATTATACATGAAGACTTCAAGTAAAGTGTTAATTATCTTTAAAGCCCTTTAAGCAGCTCATTATCAGAATTTAAGTCAACTCTAAACTCTCAGAAAAAAAAGGTACAAAATCTGTCAGTGGAACGGTACACTTTTAAAAAGTACTAATAAGTACCATTTAGGTACTAATATGTGCTCTTACGGTAATAATATGCACCTTTACAAGTAAATAATGTACAGAATAGTAGGTACAATTCCAGTGAAACTTTTTTCAGGGAGTGTAGTTCACCAGAAATAAAATTCTGTCATCATGTATTCACCCTCAATTGTTGCAAACCTGAGTTTCTTTCTTCTTTTGAACACAAAAGAAGATATTTTGAAGAATGTTGGTAACCAAACATTTGACGGTAGCCATTGACTTCCATAGTGTTTTTTCCATACTATGGAAGTCAATGGCTACCATCATCTGTTTGGTTTGCGTTCAACAGAAGAAAGAAACTCATGCAGGTTTGCAACAACTTGAGGGTGTGTTGAAAGAATTGTCATTTTTGGGTGAACTGTCCCTTTAATGTTTGCCGTTGGCTGTGGGCTATCGTTTGCCTACTGTTGGATAAAGCAGAACTCCACTGAATGAAGACAGGATTTCACTGGATGCTGAAATGGCCAGTTTCCCTGATGTGAGCACCAGTCCTGTCCTCTGGCCCCGCTTCAGATGAAGAGCGAGACTTACAGAGACGGTCCCTCCACAGACGCAGTCCTGAGCGTCTCTGCCGCCCATTGCAGCAGTGGAAAGCTTCTGGATGTTGCGATTTCCTACTGAGAGAAAGGCCTCAACACTTTCTCCCGCTTGAGCGGTTAATACAGCAGTGAGCAGGTACCGTCCGTCCATGGGAACAGTGAACACACCTAGAAGATAAAGATTCAGATTACAACAACGGTAGAACCCCTTCTTTTAAGATTTGAAGTTCACTACAATTGCACATTCAATACAATTAAGTGTGTTTCTTTTTAACAAGGGTAGCTTTTGCAAACACTATAAATAAATAATAATTTATGATTTTTCTTGTCATAAATGAATGTACCTGTTTGTGGATCGTAGTGTCTTCCATCATTTAACAGAACATTGTTGAATCGGATGATACCGATTTCTCCAGGGAATGGCACAAGTGTCAGACCAGCCGAAAAGGACACATAGGTCATTATTCGCCCTTCTCCTGCATAAATACACATACATTCACTTTACTGTCACTTATTGACAACACAGCTCTGTAAAACGTACGAGAGGTTTAGTTGTACCTGTGGCCATTTGTACTGTCCTCAGTGGAAACTGTGCTGTAGATGCGGGAGAGAGACAGTTGTAAATACATTGTATAAAATGGTCATTTTTAATGCATATTTGTTATGTTCTGCCATTGTTGGGGAAGCAACTTTAAATTATGCATAACTGGTAGTCTGGCAAGCTGCAGTTTTAAAGTACTTAATCTACAGCCAAGCAACTGAAATTCAAACTACTGAAAAGCTATTGAAAATAAAAAGCTTCATTAGTAGTGACGTACACTGCAAGTTAACAAAAAAGTAGCAAGAAAAGCTTTCTTTGTGCATTTCTGAACACTACTGTTATCAGTATGTTTATACCAACATAACTCAACACTTTGAGTGATAAGAGGACTGTCACTTATATCTTACTGCTGATACTGCAGTGACTTTCATGGAGCCCATTTCATCCCTCCCTTCTCTTACTTCCCCCTCCTTAGACACTCTAGTGGAGTGCTCTCCTGTCCAGGGCTTTTAACTCTGTTGCCCCCTTAAAAATAAAGTCTATGGTCTCTGTGAGGTCTCTGTGACCCCTAAAATCCCATGCAGAAATAGTGTTGCCACTGTAAAATTAACAAGATCCTGAGTGAAACGCTATTTAAAGTTATTCAGGTCATCTGTCTCTCCTACTTCTCAGTGCTGCATTTTTGACAGATTTGATCATGACATCTGCTTGACTGACTTCAGAACTGGGCCGGTCTATCAGGCCCAGTCTTAGACTGGTTTTGATCCTACTTAAGCAACAGGGAATACTACATTGTGCAAGATTCTCACACCTTCAGACATCATGTGATATCTTGTGGTGTCCCTCAAGGCTCAATCTTGGGTCCTCTATTATTTAACAGTGTTCTCAACATTAACTTTAATATTCTTCCTTTATTAAGTGTAATACATCAAGATATTTAATTTCATCAGTATGGAGATGAAACATCTCTATAGTGCAGCAATTATTCTGTCTCCACATGATGCGTCCAATGTATCAATGCATCTTGAAAGGTAATGGGAACACATACTTACATAGCAAGAAAACACTGTAACCTGTACATCTGTACAGTGAATGTACGACTGTTATGTGTGTGAGAGAGAGAGGTAAAAGAAGTGAAAGCATGAGTGTTATATGTGCACGTGACGGTAAAAGCACATTTTTGTGTGAGAGTTTTGTGTTTATGTGCAAGCATTTTGTGAGTGTGTGCATGCATTTTGTTTGTATCTGTGAATGTTTTCTGTGGATACCCGTGTTCTTCAGAACTGATAACAAAATACTCTTATTAGTTTGTAAATGTCTTCTAAATATATGTTTACTAAATTTATTCCAGCAAGATCAATTAGATCATCCATGTTTTATTGCTGATTGCAGGCTATACCTAAAGATACAGACAAAAAGTTGTTAAATTGTGAATGGCTGATCATTATGAAATCTGGTAAATACTTAGGTTGTCCTCATTAGGCAGCGTACTAAATTATGTAAGAATCAGACACAAGATGGCATTATAATAAGCTAATTTACTTTTTGTATCCATTTCTATAAGGAAATCTTTTTGCATTTGCTTTTAAAACTTTTAGACTCCTAGGTTGTATGCCTGATTTGCACAAAATTTAGTTTGTATCCTGTATCAGCTACATCAAAAAGTTTGAACCCTGATAATTGTTGCTATTTAGTTTATTTAGTAATTCCCCAACACTGTTCAGCTACAATAAAGTGTTGAATACCAGAAACGGAGTCAGGACTGAGAGCGGCAGCTGGAATCCCTGGATAACCTGTCAAGAACAATTCAACAAATTCTGTGAGGTTACCTGTGAAAACACCTGTTTTTATTAGAAAATACACACACACGTATCTGAATACACTTACCCGGTGCTCCTGCATAGCCTGTAATGGATGGCATGCTCCCATTGAGGCCCTGAGGGGTGTGAGACGAGACTTTGGTTACTCGAGGCGCTGCTTCCCCAGACGCCAGCGATGGGAGTGGTTGACCTCCCTCCATGGAAAATGTAACAGCCGCTGTACCTTCAGGAACACCTGAATAGAGGCAGAGGAATAATGGCTGAGACTGAGAGAAGAAGAAGACATAAAGACTGCCTAACAGGTGTGACGTTGCTAAATACAAAAGGTTCAGTCCATCTGGTCCAAAAGAAATCTCAGCATTGGGCAGAGCTGGAGAAACTTAAGAATTCTCATTCAATTCCATTTTAATTCAGAGTCATGATCCAATTCCAAAATGATTCTTGATGCATCTCAATTTTTTAGCAACAGTGTAGGGGCACAAATTAATTTGGCAACATAAAGTGGCTCATTGCTAAATTCTATGTAAAGATTCTGTATAGAAGTCCTACTTAAATATTTTTATCAGAAACAGAATAAGCAGCAATGACAATCTAATATCACAGGTGGCTCCATGGATGTTTTTCCTGTGCAAATGAAATTCTGCATCAGAGTAACCTTAAACTTAGCAATCATCTTGTTTTCTGTGGCTGTGCATAAAACTGATTAAAAAAAGTGAGATACACTGTTCTCTACAATTGTGCAAAAACATTTAACCTGCTTTAAAAAGAATGATTTGTTTGAAATTTAAATGGACAGTTTGTAGATTTAATAAATATACAGAATTGTTTGACCAAAAGAAAAAGAGAGAGATTAATTGGTAAAAGGGTGTAACCCATTTGATCTATATCTTAAGTTCTAAAACACCAAGTACACCAAATTTGGTCAAATTCTGGACTTCTAAAACCTTCTTATGAACACCTGGAGAAAGGTAGAAGAATGCTGATGGGAGGACAGGATAACAATTAGCAGACGTAACATCGCCACATACAACAGGCCGCCATCTGGTTCAAGAGAGTCCGTTCTGATATTTCACCGTTTTAAAAGACCACCAAATCTCAAAAAAGCAACAAAAGCAACATAGTGGCAAATAAAAATAAAAGCAACACAGTGGTAACAAGTTCTATGTAATCTTAATAAGATGGTGTGTTTATGGTTTGTATGGAGGTGAGGACAAAGAGTAGTCATTTTCCAAGTCTGAATATAACCAGAGACAGACAGACCTCTGATGCTGTCAGATTTTATTGGCGTTTTGAAATGTTTTATAGTAATGTAATCCTGACAAATAGTTTCAGAGATTTATCTCTTTCCCCAGTCAAGTATATAGGAGCTGAAAGCCTTGTATGTCTGTTACTTACACTGAAAACAGTTGCTCAGAAATGTTACAAAGATTGCTGTCAAGTAAACTGATCTGCCCTAAAGGTACTTTGGTTTAACTGCCTCTGAGCCCAGATGTTCGTAAGAAGGCTTGTGTCTTTCTCACTAAATACTTTATGCTCAGTGAACAGCAATTAGTACACATGCTCTTCAGCTACTGCTTGTGCATATAATGCACACAGATGTTCAACATAGAAAAGCCCTAAAGGGCTTTTATATGTTCACAGTCAATGTGCTGGGAAATTGCAATATATGAAAAAAATGACTTTTTGGCTAAGAATTAACTAATAGTGTCACCTTTTAGCCACTAGGTTGTAAGAAACCCTGAAAAAAAAAAAAAAAACAGTCAAGAGCTAACTCGTTAACAGTGTACAAGAATTGATATTATAATCACAAAACTTTTATGAAGTTGCTGCACTGATACTCTGAATTACTATGAATTAACTATGAAATCCTACTGACCTTAATTTATTTCGATCACTCCTCTCTGACTTCTCTGCTAATGTTTCCACTGCTAAAAGGACATACTATCACGACAAAATTAACAATTCGCCTAACTCTCGCATGCTCTTTAAAACATTTTCCTCTCTCCTTTGTCCTCCTCCTCCCCCTCCTTCATCAACTCTAACAGCTGATGACTTTGCCACATTCTTCATTAATAAAATTACCAACCTCACTGCACAATTCTCCACACCTCAAACTGTCAAACACATCTTACCAGCAAACATACACTCGTTCACATCCTTCTCTCCACTCTCTAAAGCAGAAGCCTCTAAACTCATACTTTTCAGTCATCCTACTACTTGTCCGCTTGATCCTTTTCCATCTCATCTCCTTCAAGCCATTTCTCCTGCAGTTGTACCTGCACGCACTCACATTGTTAACACATCCCTTCACATAGGAGTTTTTCCCTCAGCTTTTAAACAGGCTCGTATAACCCCACTTCTTAAGAAACCCACTCTTACCCCAACTCTTTTAAGGAGCTATAGACTGGTTTCCCTTCCACCTTTCATTGCAAAAACACTTGAAAGAGTTGTGTTCAAACAAGTCTTTGCCTTTCACACACAGAACAACCTCCTGGACAGCAACCAATCTGGCTTCAGAAGTGGACATTCGACCGAAACTGCCTTGCTCTCAGTTGTTGAAGCCCTAAGACTTGCAAGAGCAGCTTCCAAGTCTTCATTACTTATCTTGCTGGATCTGTCCGCTGCTTTTGATACGGTCAACCACCAGATCCTCCTGTCAACCCTATTGAGAAAGGGCATCTCAGGAACCGCATTTCAGTGGTTTGAGTCTTACCTCTCAGATAGGTCCTTCAAGGTATCTTGGAGAGGTGAGGTATCCAAGTCGCAACATCTAGCTACTGGGGTGCCTCAGGGCTCAGTTCTTGGACCACTTCTCTTCTCTGTCTACATGACATCACTAGGTTCTGTCATTCAGAAACATGGCTTTTCGTATCACTGCTGATGACACTCAACTCTACCTCTCATTCCATCCTGATGATCCGATTTCTTGCTGGATGAAGGACCGTCACCTTCAACTCAACCTAGCTAAGACAGAACTGCTTGTAGTTTCAGCAAACCCATCACTTCATTACAATTTCACCTTCCAGTTAGACTCATCAACCATAACTCCTTCAAAAACAGCCAGAAACTTTGGAGTTGTCATTGATGATAAGCTGAATTTCTCAGACCACATTGCTAAAACTGCCCGGTCCAGCAGATTTGCTTTATACAATATTAGGAAGATCAGGCCCTTTCCTTCGGAACATGCAACACAACTCCTTGTTCAAGCTCTTGTTCTGTCCAGACCTGACTATTGCAATGCTCTCTTGGCAGGTCTTCCAGTCAATTCCATCAAACATCTACAATTAATCCAAAATGCCGCTGCAAGATTAATCTTTAATGAACCGAAAAGAACGCACGTCACACCTCTGTTCATCAATTTGCACTGGCTACCAATAGCTGCTCACATAAAATTCAAGGCATTAATGTTTGCCTACAAAACCACCTCTGGCTCTGCACCCCTTTACCTAAATTCAGTACTTCAGACCTATGTGCCCTCTAGAAGCTTGTGTTCTGCAAGTGAGCGACGCATTATTGTGACATCCCAAAAAGGCACAAAATCACTTTCACTGACTTTTTCATTCACTGTTCCCACCTGGTGGAATGACCTGCCCAACTCAATCGGAGCAGCTGAATCCTTAGCCATCTTCAAGAAACGACTAAAAACACATCTGTTCTCTTTATTTGACCCTGTAACTCTATCACTCTCTATTCTAATTCTATTTTATCTGTCTTTTTAAAAAAAAAAAAAACACACACACCCATGACCCTCTATCAACTATATATTTATTCTCTAACTGCTACTTTTTCTTTAAAAATTAACACTATCTTTCTTTTTCTATTCTATCTACTTGTTTTCCTTGGGGGAAAAAAGAAAGAAAGAAAAAAAAAAACCTTGCTATGTGTACTGCGTTAGGCTAACCGAGACTTGTCATATGCTTGCATGTTGTTGCTCTTTTGTTGGTTTTGATTGCTTCTATTGTCCTCTTTTGTAAGTCGCTTTGGATAAAAGCGTCTGCTAAATAACTAAATGTAAATGTAAATGTAAATGTAAATTAATTTGTCATGGTACACTGCAGCTGAAATGGTATTCCTGCGGTCATTTTATGATATTTTACAGCTGATATACATTTCAGTTCAAAAAAAAAAAAAAAAAACAGTAAATTTTCTCATAAATTTAAATTAAATCTGCATCTGTTTTAATCTGTAAATCTTTTTTTTTTTTTTTTTTTTTACACAGTGTTCTCATGCTACTGAGAAAAGTTAGTTGATTCCCAACAATGAGAGAAGGAGCAATGGAGCTGCTTTACGTCACACCCGCTCGCTCACATGATCTCATCTACCAAAACACACACATATGTTGGCATTCTTATTATTATGAAAACTTTCCATAGGCGTAATGGTTTTATGCTGAGCTAAGGATGTTTCTGTTCCCTAAATCGACCCTTAAATATAACCTTCACAGGAAAGTTTACATTTTTTTTTTTTTAACTTTTTTTTTAACAACCTTTTACATTATTTAGCATGTTTATGTAGCCTTTTAAATCACAATGACGTGTGCATACACAATTAATATGATGATGCACGAGTCCTTATTCAAAGTGTGATGTGATGTGAATGTGAGGGTGTTGCTGTGGAACACAGGCGGTGCCTCTACATCACTATATTTGGCCGATTATGCGATAATATCTGCTTGTCACAAGTCACCCTGACTGGGTCAAACTAGTGGACCGGGGTAATTAAAAGTATTCATCCTTTGTAATCAACTTCATCTGTGAGTGAGCTGTGAAAGTTTTAAGCGACATCTCATTTATCATAAAAAAGGAATTCATCATATAACACAGAATGTCATGAATTTTTATAAAATTTTGGGTTAATAAATTAAAAGTAGGTCAGTACACTTCAAATTGTGTTATGGATTATATCTGTGAATATTAAACCACAAAAAGACTATTTAAATATGAATCCCAGTTTGACCCAGTCAGGGTGACTTGTGACAAGCAGATATTATCGCATAATCGGCCAAATATAGTGATGTAAAGGCACCGCCTGTGTTTCACAGCAACACCCTCACATTCACATCACACTATGAATAAGGACTCGTGCATCATCATATTAATTGTGTATGCACACGTCATTGTAATTTAAAAGGCTAAATCCTACATGTTTTTAAAAAATAATTTAATAGGGCCCTATTATTATATAATAAATAAAATCGTTTTATGAATTCAATTACATAGAGAAGTTTTTTATTGATTCTTAAAATTTTATTAAAGTGGAATTCAGAAAAAATAAAATGGAAAACACAGAATTTCGGAAATATAAAACTGAATTTAACAAAAAAAGTATTTCATAGGGCCCTAAAAATGATATTTGTGGTAAAAATATTAATAAAATGTTGTTAAACTGTATGTATCATAACTTCAATTAATTAGGCCAGCTTTTTTGATTACTAAAATTTAATTTAATCATTAAAACAGAGTCCAGAAATACGGAGCCCCTAAAGGGACATTGGCAAAAAATAAAAAATGAAGACTTTTGCGTGCGCACGAGAGAAACTTTTTTGAGCTCAGGCATTACAGTTTCCGGTTGTCACTTCTTACCATGTACAGATGGACAGTCCTGAGATGTTAGGATATGTATTGTTCAGGTGGAATATAGCCTGAGGGAAAAAGCTGTTCTTATGCCGTTCAGTGATGATTTATCTGTGTCCGAATGCAAGAACAGAAACAATGTTTTCGTATTGAAGGCCAAAATACATCTCAATTAGGCTAATTCATGCACATGCATGCTCTTGTTTTCTTCTTTGTAAGATGGCAGAAGTGACGCAACCGGAAACTGTAATGCCTGAGCTCAAAAAAGTTTCTCGTGCGCACGCGAAAGTCTTCATTTTTTATTTTTTGCCATATATAATTAATGTACAGAAATATTAAAACAGGGGGGAAAAAAAACAGAAACAAGAAAAATTAAAATGTATTTCACAGGCCCATAATTATTGTAGCTGTAGTTTTAAGTTAGTTTGTAAGATACTTTGTATAACATACTGTAGTGTTCCATATGCATTTAACTTAAAATTGTGTAAATATCAAAAAAGAACTGTACTTCCACTGGACTAAAGAAACCTACTGCCTTGTTTCAGAAGTCCATCACACACTACTGACATATTTTGTATTTTAATAAGATCGAAAGGGGTCAAAGACAGGCATGCAGGAGGGCTCAACGCCCCTCTACATGTGTTGCATTTATCTTAAGAAAGGAATGCAATAAAAGAGAGCTTCTGTTTATTGCAGAGAGAGGAACAGGAAGGAGGAACAAAGGGGACATTGAATCATGGGATAATGCAGTGGTTATATCAATGTCTTTCTGATAAACTAATGGCCACTCTCCCAGAATTAGACCTCCAGATAAAATATATAAAAATACATGTGTGAGCAGTGAGACACACTTGGGGGAAAAGATCATCTCAGGGGTCAAATGTCAAATGTGACTGAGAAGGACGAGGGGATTGCTATCACAAAGCTGCTCACTTACAGATAAAATTCACTCACACACATCTAGGCTCTCCTGTATGAGTCAAAATCTGCTTTAAACAGTTTTAAAAAGTGATTTTTCACTATTACAACAGGATCTGCAATAGCACGATTTTAAATAAAAGATTCCTGTTATAAGAGACAACTAAAACAAATTAGTGCATCAAAACCGCTCTTTTTCCGGTAAAAAAAAATAAATAAAAATTTGCGAAAGGCTGAATGTAACATTTTTGACAAGCCAAACATGTCAGTCTCTGACTAACACGTCATATCAGCTACAAAATAAACTTCTTTCCATAAAATAAGTATAATGAACTACACAAAAAGCATTTCAAATGTCTGCAACATGTTTTATAATTACCCAAATATCAAACATAGTTCCCCCTTATGCACGTTATCATGTCCGTCAAATACTTAGGCTGGTTGTAGGTAGGATTATTAGACTTAAGAACATCAACATAACACACTCACGGACATCAATTACTTCACTGAATACTTTCTGGCTAAGAAATAAATAATTATTACCTTGTGATTCATCTGTTCTCAAACCCACCTCACCTGAATATTACAACATTGATGTCTGTCAAAAAATAACGAGCACAATAGACTGTAGAATTCACGGGAAACAGAGGTCCGGGTAGTATGTACATTTCTTGGAAAACCCACAATACCGGATGATTTGACTATGTCATCGCTTTCCAAGAAGAAGAAGAAGAAAATGATGGCCTAGGTGGCTTCAACATGCTGTCTGTCAAAGACGATAACGTGCATAATACATAACGCACATGAGTATAAATTTGTTCTTTACTAACTGAAATCAGAACGATCAGGGAAATGAGTAAAATACTTCACACATGCATGCTAAAGAGAATAAACATCAATGTGTTAGTGAACATCGTTCAGCATTTGTTGGTTTTTTAATGCACGAACTGAATCAATTTGATCCACTATTTCATATTTTGATATTTGTCAACAGTGTACTAAGAATTTTCAGGAACACTTTACAATAGGTTTCCATTTGTTAACATTAGTTATAGTTAATAGAAAAAAACCTTCTAATGTTTATTTCAAAATTTACTAAAGCACTAAATCAAAAGTTGCATCTGTTCATATTTAATGATCATGAGCTGACATGAACTAACAATTTTTTTATTAACTAATGTTAACAAATATTAATAAATACTGTAACAAATGTGACCATCATTGCTATTTAATGTTGCATTTAATGCATTAACATTAACTAATGTGACCTTACTGTAAAGCGTTACTGATTTCGTATATTCAGGCTCACGATACACTGTCTTTCTTGGTAGCACTTGATTTGAACAGTCCTGTTCTTCATGTACATACTACTGCGTATACTTATTAACGTAATTACTATAACTAGTTAATTACTAGGTATTAATCCTGAACCTACCCCTAAACAAATCTTAACCATGCAGATGCCTTATATTACCCAGTACTTACACTGTAATTACAAGTAAGTGCATGTAATATAAAATAAAGTGCAACCACATGCACACAAAATTCATAATCTTCAAGAGTCCTGGAGTATATCCTTTGGATTTACTGCACACAACACTATGATTACAAATCACTTTGTGGCTTCGCCCTTATGCCATTATACTTACATTGTGTCACTGAGTGTGTTGCAACAGTATCAACTGCATTATTCTGAATGATGCTAGGTGAAACGCCAAGCTGACTAGTGTGTCCAGAACATCTTGTAAATTACGAACACAAAATCACCAAATGAGAAGCAGATGCTTACACATGCACACACAATTTAATCCCATAAAAGTCCAAACATTGCACAACTCTGGAGCCTGTCCAGTTGTAACATGTGTGAACAATTAATACGTAAAGGGGAAACACTACTTCCCCTGGGAGATACCTGCTTACAATACAAAAACATTCTTGTGTTTGTAAAGGAAATCCTTCTAAAAACACAACCTCATGCTCACCGTAGCCTACATTTGCAGTGTGGAGCTCAAACAACAGAAGCTTCCAAAAACCCAAAAGACGACCAGCAAAATACATCGTTTTGACTAGCAGCACTGACAAAAACAGACCAGTTGCTTACACTCTTAAAATCAGATTATTCACTGGCATCTATTCATGAAGATCCTTCAACATCTATGGAACTTTTCTATTACGCAAAAGGTTCTTTATAGTGGTAAAGGTTCTTTAGAAATTTAAAATGTTCCTCAAACTAAGAAAAAATGGTTCTTTTAAGAACTGTTCACTGGAAGGTTCTTTTTTGGAACCAGAAATGGTTTTTCAGTGGCATCACTGTGGAAACCCATTTTTGGAACCTTTATTTTTAAGACTTTTCAGACTTTTTTCCCCCTCTTTTTGTATTGTAGGGACAGGAAATTGCTATGGAGACTATTGGGAATTTTACAAAATTACAGTTGGACATCATGCATGAACAGGACATTTTGAAAAATACCAATAAATCAGGTTTGCCAAATTTCAGGGATGAGAAGTTGTAACCTAACTGGTAAATTACCGTTTAGATGCGATGTGCAAACAAATACAGAAAATTACCAGTATAAGCACATAAAAGTTCAGGACGCACAAGCGTAAGAAGTGTGCTTTGGGCCAATCATAAAGATCTGATGGAGGTGATTACTCCTTACTGTTTACAGTAACATTGTCACTCAGAAGTCAAAAAAAGTTGTTAAACTGGACAGAGAGAAATTAAAGAGATACTTCTCATCCAGGCAGATGAATAAAATAAGATGGTGCAGTGCATTTAAAGTTAATTTTCTATAACTCACATCACAAAGTTTACCAATATTTTGTTGCTGATTTGTGAATGCCATTGCTTGCATCAACAGTAAACATGGTATAATTACCCCCCAAAAAAGTCAATCCAGAATTTTTATTGTAATACTATAACTTAATAAATCAAAGCAGATTATGGCTGCAGCATGTCAACAGAAAATATGAAAAGCACTGCATTACAGCTCTGAAAGACTAAATGAATACTTATAATCAGTTAAAACGGTACCAGAAAAATAGAAGCTATTATTTACTGCAGCTTACCATTACCATTAATCACCAAGCAAGTCTAATGCAAGAAAACCAGCTACATACACTGACACATTTTCATGCATTATGAAAAAGTGAGTACTAATAATAGGAATTAGGAACATGATGTAGAAAATGTCAAAATGATTAGTTAGTTTTCAATGGTTACAAAAATTCACAGCAATTTCTGATAATTCTATAACTTAGATGGTTTCTGGATTTTTCTGTTAGTCAGGGCTCCAATAAGGTGCAATAATGTGACTTTTGCAGCTGTTTGTAAGAACTTTTTTTCACCTGAAGCCTTTTTTTCAATTAATTTTATTGAAATCTAGTTGTTCCCTTCGGCCCTGTGGGTTTAGGGATAACTTGCATAAGGTGAAGGACAATCTTCAGTCTGAGGTCTTTCTGTCATTTTAAATGATCAGTTTTCCAAGAAACAGGCTTCTGAAAATCCAGACCCTTACATTTACATTTATTCATTTAGCTGACGCTTTTATCCAAAGCGACTTACAATTGCTATATATGTCAGAGGTCGCACGCCTCTGGAGCAACTAGGGGTTAAGTGTCTTGCTCAGGGACACATTGGTGTCACACAGTGGATTCGAACCCGGGTCTCTCACACCAAAGGCATGTGTCTTATCCACTGCGCCACCCCACTCCTGCTGTATAATAAAGGTATCTGCAAAACCACAATTTGGTTGCACCCAAGAGGGGCATTGCTTACCTGTAGGTGCATCAGTGATCCCATTCTGGCCATCTTTTGAGACGTGTGAATTTGCTTTAAACGTGTTAATGTCTCTTGTATGTGCGAGAACTGTACTGTTCAGTTGACGGACGCAAGTCCACAAGCCATTAACGTGTTTGTTCAGTCCATCTTTAATCCGTTTGAGACTGTCAGACATTGGCTCAAACCGACCACAAACGCCTTCAATGCTAGCCACGCGTCCATCAAGCCCATCAAGCAAGCCATTCATTGTCCTCACTTGCTCTTGGCTTCGCCCAGTATCCACCTCTAGATTTTCCACACGTTGCAGAAGGATTTCAAAACTCATGGACTGATTGAGATCTCTCTTAAGAGAGCCAACCTCATTCTGCAGGAGCTGTGTGTGTTTCTCCAAGACTTCCAGGCGCTGATCAAGACATGAAGTGTTGTTGTCACATTGAACACCACTGATCTTCTCTTCAAAAGCTATTCTTTGGTCTTCCTCTTCCTTAAGTCTTTCCCTTCTTAGTTTGTTCTCAAGATAGAGGCAATGCACCTCTGCGCTCCTTTCCGCAAGACTAACCCTTGCCTCCAGAACATGCCCTTGTGCATTTATCTGTGCAATGGTGGCATTGTGCTCCCTAATGGCGTCTTGGAGTATCTGTTGGGTGTCCTTGAGCTTCTGGACCTCAGCATTGTCCAACTCTTGGGTTTTTCCAATGGGAAGCTGGAGACGCAAGTCTTGGATCTCTTTGCGGAGTTCAGTCTCTTTGGAGTCAAGAAGCTCAGCCAAGCTCAAGTAAGAGGTTTCTTGTTCCTCACACTGTTCTTGAACGGACAGCACTTTGTAGTCACATGCATTCTTCATGTCTGCTATTTTGATGTCCATTCCTTGAAGAAGCTCCTCACGAAGGGCTGAAAGCTTCTCATCGACGTATGCCTGACACGGACACTCACTGGTTGCAGCTGTTGAGGAAGGTTGAAGCGGTCCAGCATTGCTTGCTTCTGTTAGTCGATGCATCTGTCCATCAATGCTCTGGATCCTCATCTGCAGATCTTGGATGCTATTAGTATTGGTGCTGATGGTGTTGGAAAGCTGGGTAATGTGGTTCTGGAGTTCATCAGTGCCTGGTGATGAACGGAGGTCATATGGGAGCGTAATGCTCTCGATTCCACCCGCTTTGACATCCTGTGGCTGTTGCAAATTCCCCAACATGTTTAGAACGAATTTGGTAACATCTTCCTGTAAATCTAGCCGTAGGTTCGCATTGGCTGACGTCATGGCTTGCAGGTGGAGTACTGTCTGAGAAAGACGCTCCACTTCTTCTTCTAACGCCTGAACTCGTTGACTCTCGTGTTGACGATCTCCATAATCTCCCAGTTGATTGCTATGATGTCCTTTCTGCCTGGGTTGAGACCATGGATGTGTCTCGGAGAACACTTCTGGTCCTAGAACAACCAAACTCACTTGTACTTGTTTTGGCTCAACAAAAAATAATATGACAGTTTATAATAATATAACAATCAATCTTCTTTAATTCTATGATTAGTTCTAATGAAAAACCATTGAACTACACCTGAGTTAAAGAAGCATAACTTGTAGCATAAACAAATTTTTAAGTTGATAAATTAAATTCTAACTAATTTCAACATAATTGAGTGGTTTTCAGCTATAACATCTAGCATAGCACGTTAATTTATTATTTGTGACCTGTGCTGGCAAAACGAGTAATAATGAGCAAATTTTCAAAAATGAGTTATTTTTGTTTCCACATTCTACATTAAAAGACCTTCAAAATGATGATATGTTGGAATCGGACAAAAAATGGCTGAGCTACACCCGTTTGAAGTCGATAGTGTCAACAAAGTCAATTTTGAGAAAAATCGATTTAAAGTTTTCTGAAGGTTCCAAAGCAAAATCACCTAGCAACGTTGCATCTTTTCTTAATAATAATTACTATATTAATAATCACAATGTAGCTATTTTTTAATTTTATCTTTGTTATCATATATAAGAACAGACGCCAAAAAAACAGTAGAACAAAAATAAGAAACAAATAATGCATTACCTTTTTCATTTTACAATTAAACAAAACCATTCAAGTAAGAAAACAAATAATCAAACGTAAAAATCTCTTTAGTGTATTCATTACAAATAAATTGATTATTAAAACTTCAAAAGCAGTTCAATCAAGTGCAGTGAGTGATTCCCTCTTTTCTTGTATTGTTAGATTAACATTAATGAGACTGACGGACTTCATATTAAGACCTACTGTACTGCACATATCTAATATAATGTTACACATCAGATGTTTTTCCCCAACAGTTCCCCAAACATTCACTGAAGACATAACAGATTATGTTTGTGTGAATACTTAAATACTGGAATTCCGTGTATATGTGTATATTTATCGGGATTGCGCACCATCTGTTTTGTCTTTATGCGGGCGTTTCGGATAACAGACAGCACAAAAAGCAAGCAGAGAAAAGGTACTCCTCTCAGAAAACGTACAAATAAAGATCAATTTAGACATTTAATTACCATTTGGAGCATTGGGATCACTAGATGAGGGCTTAATGAACTCATTTTTGTGAAAACCTCAAATTTGACCAAAATCGACATTTTTCACTTTTTTTTTTTTTGCCTGTAGCTCAAAATGAGCAATGCGCATTCCAACTCATTTTGCCAGCACGGGTCACATTTAGAGTTATTTAGTATTTCATTTTAGAGTGTGCTAATCTAGATCATATATTGCTTATTTCACTTTTCCAAATACAAAGTAATTAAAAACACTTACCCAGTATGTTCTGTTGTTGGCTGTTGGTTGAAGGAACATCTCGACGTGGTTCCTCAACAACATTGGGTTTCTGTGGGGTATTTTTCAGCTCAGTACAGTCATGACCTTGATATCCTGGACAGCACCTCCATTCCAGCTCAGTCACTTGTTTGTAGCCTATTTTGTACATGGGCCTCATGTGAGTATGATACCTAGAAAGATACTTATGGATTAGGATGTTAAAAGAAGATGTTTGACCATAGTATTTAGATGGAACACAATTCAATTCGAACTACAAACTAAAAGTTTGCACTTGACAGTTGATGCAATACACTGTTTTGGCCTCAGATTCCTAGCCACTTTACTATAACTAACACCAAAAGAGAACTGTCACACATTTGTCCCACTTGTCCCAAAAAGCATACACAGATGCACACTTTGAAAGTATAACATACCAGAGACGCTATTGTCCTAAACATATGCCAAATATAAACTCATGCCATTGACTGACATATAAGAGTGTCTTTAACTTCTATGTACAAACATTTTAGTAAATAATTTGATACAATGCACTTACTGTGAACAAACATGTTTTTACATTCTATGTTCTACTTTTGCAATGCAACATAAAAATTGTTCATTTTCTGGTACATAGTAGTTAAAGACACCTAATAAAGTGGGACCAAAAAAAATGTTAAAATCTAGTGTTAAGTTCTAAGAAACTAAGAAATGTATTTAAGTATATTGTTTAAGGACATCATAACATTTAACCTAAACTAATATTGCTTTAGTTCTTAAAAGTTCAATTAAAAAATTGACTTTACTCTCTATAGGTGTCTCTGCACATTAAATGGGAAAGTATTTAACCAAAAATACACACTTAAGCTTTAACTACCACATTATAGCGATAGACCACTAATCAGCACATATCCGGGATGTTTGCTGCATGTTTCAGAAGAAGCAAAGTGACAACATTAGTCCTGCGAAATTTGAAAAATGTCACTAATCTTCCTCACCTAACCACTCTGTCCACAAAAGGAAGCATTCCTGTTTTCATGAGCCATTCAAACATAAACAACAAAGTGCAGAATTATGCACATAATTTATTAGGATTTACTCCAGCAGCGACGCATATCTGGAGTGCAGCTTTAAAAACAGGCGATGTGCTCGAACATGTGTGACTTTCTAATTGCAGCATTTCTAAAAAGTTCTCACGGATTCTGGACGATTTATACAGGCGAAACCAGACTGTTTAGTGTGGCTCCTGGCCCTTCAGAGGTCGTAAATAATTTGGAGACTGATAAAGCAATGACCTGCCAGTCAATGGGTCCAATTTAACTGCATTGCTTATCCTACTAGGAGCAATTCCACTTCAATCCAGTTCTGATCTCATCTAATCTGATCTCTGGTCACTTCCACCAATAAAAATGTCCATGCGACCCCCGCCCACTGCATGCGCTCTCCAGAGACACTTACATCAGCCGCTGTGTGCAGTCAGGCTGATGCGGCGGACAGGGCAGGAGCTGCGGCTCCATGATGTTTTCATTCGATGCCAGCACAGCGCATGTCACGTTTTTATGCACTACAAATGCACACCAGTTTCTGCAAAAGAGTGAAGAACAGTGAAAGCAAATTTATACTGTACATTCAAGAGAATCATTCTCCAAAAAAAAAAAAAAAAAAAAATGTTCTCTCAAAGTTCCGAACAAATGTTAATAGAATGTTTGTTTAAAGTTTTCTGGTCTTTTATAATTTTCTCAATGTTGGCACAAAAACATTATTTAAACTGTTTGTGGAATGTTTTTGTAACATTTTAGCTGGACATTCATCTAAGTTTTAAATGCTTTTAGAATGTTACGTTTTTTGAATGTTACTACTTGTTTCAGAACGTTCCAGGACATTCAAAAGTAGCTATTATTCCCAAAATATTTCCAAAATGTTCGTATAACCAAGAAAAAAATGTTTTTTTAAAATGCTTAAAAAATTGGATGTTTCCAATGCTCCAAAACTTAAAAGGAACATTAGCACAGTGTTCTCAGAACATATTTTCGCCAGTTGAGTAATATTACCCAATCATTCATAAGGAATTACTAATTACTTGGAAAAGCATGATAACTCCCTAGTAAAGACTGAAATCATTGTAAGCTTTTGAGGTTTTGGATGGTAATTCCTTCTGACAGATTTAGTAGCACTAATTTATTAGTGGGTTACTGTGAACTTCGCCTTTAAGAAAAGTCCATAAAAACAGTGCTTTCCGTATTGATTTTTCACTGGTGTTGCATCCATATTTTGAATTATGCATTGCATTATTGTTTTATGGTTAAGGGAATATCTGTAAATTTAATGGATAATGTCCCAGCATAAAATTGCTAGTACCTTTTCCATTTTTCTCAGTTTTTTTTTTTTTTTTTGTTTCTTACAGTGTAGAATACTGTTCCAAAAGGCTAGTAATTCCTTTAGAAGGATGTAGTAACTAACACCTATGTCATTACTTGTGGGCTACCATGAAATCCTAATCCTAGAGAATCTTCTAACTATCCATAAAAATGTAGAGAAACACTGAGAAATTATATATTTCTGGGAGGTATGTTAAATAAATAAATCACTGCAAGGGTTGCAGCTGTTTTGGCATTTGGGATGGCTGAAGACTCCAAATGTTCCCAAGATCTCCATGAATCATGAATCTATAGAGACTCAGTGAGAAAATGTAATCTGGTTCCATACTTCAGTAATAATAATAAGCCAAAAAAAAAAAAAAAGGTGAAGCTCAAAGGGATACTGAGAAAAAGCTCTAGAAAACAGAATTTAAAAACCATTCCTTCAGAATTATCCATAGTTAGTAAACACTTAGTATGAAAGATAACATACTAGTTAAAAACAGTGGAAACACTTTATTTTAAGGTGTCCTTGTTACACGTTACATGTACTCACTATTATAATAACAATAAATTACGCATAATTACATGCAAGTAACACTAAGACAAACCCTAATCCTAACCATATAGCAAGTACATGTAGTTCATTTATATTACTCAGTACTTAAATGTATAATTACACTGTAAAAAAGACACTTTAAAATGAAGTGTAACCAAATCAGTTTACCCAAATCATAAGTCGCTTATTACGTACTGATTATGTAAACAATTGTGTGTAGGATATTCGTTAACAAGTTAAAATGCTAGTTATGTGTCCTGCATTAGCTCGTATTAGTTTTACATTAATTATTAAAGTGTATGCAGTTCCAGTTACACTTTATTTTATGGTGACCTTGTTACAGTGTAACTGTACATTTAAGTACTGAGTATTATTTAACAAACACTTGCTATAGGGCTGTTTAAGGTTATTGCATGCAATTATGTATAATTTACTGTTATTACTGCATGCAACGTGTAACAAGGACACTGTAAAGCGTTACCTAGTTTCTTAGAAGCTCTCAGGAAGGCATGGAAAAATAGCTGTAACTGATTAGCCTAGCTAGAGTGAACTACTGCATTCAACTAATAGCTAATTCGTTAATCAGTTTCTTGTTAACAGTAGTTATGCTGCTAGAATGGCTACTGTGTTACAACCAATGTGTTAGTTTTTTTTTTTTTTTTTTTTTAAATATCGGGACAAAAAATTAGACAAGAGATTGGCTCTGTCCAGTTAGAATCACATCATTATTAATAATATGTATCACATATATTACAACTCTCAAAACCACATTTTACCCAAGGTTACTTACTTGTTTCTTTGCCTCGAAACAGAGCTGGAATAAGGACTGCCCTGGAACAGACTATACCTCGATGGAGTCCCATTAGTCAAAGGAAAGCTAATGAGACTAATAAATACAAGCGCTGCACAGAGGACGCGCTTCATTTCCAATCACCCAACCAGAGGCAGAGTCCACCTTATCCAAACATTTATAAAAAGCTCAAACAGAATGTGTTTTAAAGTTTCTTGACAGGGTGATGATGGCAGTGAGATGGGTTTGAAAGAGCTCCCGCCCCGCGCTTCCTACTGGACGCTGCACAGCGGGATCAGGTTCCCAGCTTCAACAGTGCTCTCCACTGATTACTCTCTGCTTTAGATGTGGTTATAGTTATGCCATTTCTTTAAAACGGAGGCCATCTTTTAAGAATCCCCAGTCAAAAAATCCTAAGGATATTGTAATGTCTATCAAATTAAAGAACCAATCCTGGTAACACCTTAGTTTAGGGATGCATTCTCATATTAGTTGCTTATAATAACCATGCAAATTAGTAGCATATGTGACCCTGGACCACAAAACCAGTCATAAGGGTAAATTTTCCAAAATTGAGATGTATACATCATCTGAAAGCTGAATAAATAAGCTTTGCATTGATGTATGGTTTGTTAGGATAGGACAATATTTGGCCGAGATACAACTATTTGAAAATCTGGAATCTGAGGGTACAAAAAAATCTAAATACTGAGAAAATTGCCTTTAAAGTTGTCCAAATGAAGTTCTTAGCAATGGATATTACTAATCAAAAATTAAGTTTTAATATATTTACAAAATATCTTCATGGAACATGATCTTTACTTAATATCCTAATGATTTTTGGCATAAAAGAAAAATCGATAATTTTGACCCATACAGTGTATTTTTGGCTATTGCTACAAATACACCTGTGCTACTTAAGACTGGTTTTGTGCTCCAGAGTCACATATTGGCTGTTAATTATTACTTACAGTGGTGGCCAAAATGATTAGGCCACTAGTATTTTCAGCAGCTAAAAAATGGTTTTAAGTCAGTTATTTCTATATTTTGCTGTAGTCTGTCAGTAGGAAATATCAGTTTACATCTCCAAACATTCATTTTGCCATTAATTGTAATAATCCAGAGAGATTTTTGTGCTCCACACAGAGATCTGATCTGATCATCATCCAGTCTGGAGAAACAAACTGAGACAGACTAAATCCAGAAGAACTGTGGAAAACAACGTCTCCAAGATGCTTCAAGAAACCTACCTGCAAAGCTCCCTGAAAAACAATGCACAAGTGCACCTAGAGCAAAAGCTGCTTTAAACGTAAAAGATGCTCACACCAAATGTTGATTTCATTTAGTTCATAGAAGTTAATTGATAAAGAATAAATCTATTTATAACATTATTTTTGACAGCATCCTCATTTTACAGCATTTTTACACAAGTGCCTAAAACTGTTAGCAGTACTGTAGCTTTGCAGGAAGCTTTCTTGAAGTTCTTCTGGATTTAGTCTGTCTCAGTTTGTTCTGTTTCTTCAGACTGGATGATGATCAGATCAGATCTCTGTGTGGAGCAAACAAAAATCTGACTGGATTATTACAAATAATGGCAAAATGAATGTTTGGAAATGTAAACTGATATTTCCTACTGACACACTACAGCAAAAGCTAGAAATAACTGACTTAAAACCATTTTTTAGCTGCTGAAAATACTAGTAGCCTAATCATTTTGGCCACCACTGTATAAATCACATATTAAATGTCTTATTCTGCATGGCCATATTCTATATCCCTTAATCCTACCCCATACCTAAACTTAACTACCTTACTATTAATAAGCAGTAGCCTAATTAGGAGTTTACTGAGGAAAAAGTCATGGTTAATAAATAGTTAGTTAATAGTGAAAACTGGTCCCCAAACTAAAGAGTAACCCAAATACTAAACGGTCCAAATGTAAATTTTCTTAAAGCACTTCAATTACAAAATAAAAACTTGACATTATTCCAATACAAATAGATTTTCTTGAGTAAAAATATCCTTTAGAAATGCCAGCTTATCAAGTGCATCTTATTAGAACAATATTTTTATATCCCATGATGACTGGTTTCAAATCATGGCCGATTCGATCGTCTTAAGATTCTGGAAACTTCATGAAACATAAGTCATTTTAAAAGATCATCTGATACAACACAGGACATTTAAGTCATCAAGTAAACAAAACCTATGCATAAATATACAGGCTAACATTTGGTGTCGACCACACCTTTTACAGATTAGTAATGTATATTATATTCTGTAATACCCTTAAAAGGTATACTGTACCAACACTGTTATTACACAGCATACTACAAAAATATGCCGAAGTTGAGCTTTTGTGTACAAGTTACTTGACTTCAGCGAACCAAAACATTTATTTTACAATTTTTACATATAGCACTCTATATGTCAAAACTGTGCGAATAACATTTTTTAAACTACAAAAAATAGTTTATTACAGGGGAAAAAAATGCAAACCATCAGAAGAATTAAAAAGGACATCAGTTTGTTACGGTAATGAATAGCAGTCATGCTGAAATACCCTCATACATTATTTCCCATATTTGTTCACTATAATAGTCCACTTGAAGGAGTGATTAGTGAATTCAGACACTGAGTGAGGAAGTGCACTCGATAATGCCCACTATGGTGTCAGCACTGCAAATGGCTGTTCCCTCAAATAGCGCACTGCATGAAGTATAGAGGGCGATTTCAGACACAGTCCATTGTGACTTTATGATAAACAATGGGATGATGTATTTTTGTAGGCCAAAACAAGGAACAGAGCATTTTAGCACTTTTGGTTCCATCTTCCTGAAGTCAATTTGGGTTTTTTTCAGATGAGATGTTGTCAGGCCATATATCAGTAAAAACGAATCTTCCCGTCCTGTCAGCGCTTGAATGAAACTATGAGCATGCTTGTCACCAACAGCAGCGGCAGCTCTTAAAAGTAATAGCAGACAAATAAACAACCCAGCTGCTGATTCAACTCTAAACTCATCTACTCACTAGTCCCTATAGCCTCATTGTATTTATAATCTCGCTTGCAAACTATTCGAACTCAACCTTTCAGGGAAAATGCTTTTAAATGAAGACTGAAAATGTTTAGCTTTTTACTTCTGGTTTTGTATTTAGGCTTCAGAATTCATTAAGGTTGCGCTCATTTGTGAGGATTATCACGATGAACAAAACGTGTGAGAATCACAAACTTTTGTTGGTCACAGAGCTTATTTTCTGAAGTTACTGAGTTACTGTCGAACCCGGGTGATGAGAACTTACAGTTTGGCCTACAAAAATACATCATCACGTCACCGCAGTGTTTTAAAGGCATTGGTTTAATGGAGTATCTGTTGAAATGCTATTGTAAACTCTATGAATCCGCTACAATGTATGCATGCAAAAACCACTGAACTTTACAGACACATGATGAGAAAACAAACCCACCTGAATAGAGCTCCAGTGAGAGTGTGACTGCTAGAAGATTTGTTGAATTAAAAAAAAAAAAGACAGGACTTGATGTAAGTGTAAAAATGTTTTTTTCCTTAAAGAAAGATACAAAATATATTACGGACACAGTCCAGTTATTCAACTTTTTTTGCTTTCTGCTTAAATCAGATAAGTCATAACAATCTGTAAAGAGTGAAAAATAAAAAAAAGGATTTGCAATGAACATAAAATATGAAAATCTTTGACACTCGGAATAAACTAATAGAAAAGCATTGCATCAGCTGTCAGCTCGCGTAACTTCACGAATCTGCAGAAACAAAACAACAACAACAAACTATTAACTTCAGTGAAAAAGCAACAGACAAGTCAGAAAAAACTACTAAATAGCAAACACATCAGATGACTGTTGATGTACCCAGTTTGCGTGTTTTGCGCCGGGATCTTTTAGGAGAGACTGAAGGCTCGGGTGTTTCTGGCTCAAGTCTCCTTTTCACTCTTTCAGTGTACAGTTGCGTAGGAGTGCTGGCTGCAAACACACACACACACACACACACACACACACACACACACACACACACTTTAATCCCTGTCAGCATTTGTCAATCACAGAAAGGGTTGAGTGAACAAACAGTTAAGAAACTTTACTATAATTCCTTCTAAGGATGGGAAGATTTAGCGATTCACATCGGTGCATCGGCATAAAAGTTAACGATACGATGCATTGATTTAAAAAAGTGTGCATCAGATACAAGCTGGCATTTGTATTGTGATGCATCATTTCTAACATATTTGCATTGGTAAAAACCAATTTAATTATATGTAATTCTAAGTAGATGTGCTATATTTTTAGTATTAAGAAAGTGACCAATAACTTGAAATGTCAAAATCTTGCATTGCTCAGGAAGCTAGATATCACACATTGTGGCAATGCTGAAAAAGCAAAGCAAATCAAATATCATTAAAAAAAAAAAAAATAAAATAAAAATCGAAAAGTGCTTACACTCAGGAATTTGCAAAAAAATGTTTTATTTTTTTTATTGCAGCCTTATTCTAAAATGCCTTTTTCACAATTAAACCGCATACATGCTTTACACACTTTTAATCTAATATCTCACAATGACTAAGCAAACAGATCTGCGGTAACTTTATGCAAATCATCCAAAGTCTGGTTTAGCATTCAGAAAGTACCTAGATCTGCAATGCAAAAAACACATACCGAGGGTTTCTTCAAGTTCCCTTAACTCTTCCTCTTGCTGCTGGAGCTCTTGTTGTTTCTGTTTCATCTCAGGACTCTGCAGGTACTGCAAATGATTGCTATACTCAGACCGGACGTCAGAGGCCTTCTGCACTGCAACACAACACTGCTGCAGTAGCTCTGTGCACACACAACCAAACATAAGACACACAGATCACATACAGCTTCCATCTACGAGACACATCATGTTCCTAGTAAAATCACACAAGTGTTTTTAAGGCAAGACACAACAAGTGAATAGGGTAAAAATGAATAAATAATTTTTGATCAATCACAATACAATAAGCCTTTTTTGTATTAGTTTTCTGAAATGTTGAAGTATGCAAATGACGCATTATCTAATTAAACATGCACTAATTATCTAATTAAATATTTTGCATAATTTTCCAAAACAACCGGATGCCAGGTTTTTGAGGCATTTTGTTTACATGCTGTATTAAAGGTTTTTATATAGAGGATTTGGGATATCCCTTTTTAGCAATCCATAAATCTGAAGAAAAAAAACCCATCATGTTTTAGGCACAAAATGTTAAATATAGTATTAAACAAATGACATATAAACAAACCCCCCTGCAAAAACCTTTCAGAACTTATATAGTAATAAAAGTGTTCATTTTGGTGTAAATAAGTATTGCTGAAGTGGAGAAAAAACTCATTTTGAGAAAACAGCCTTTAAAGAGAAGTATTATAATTGAAATATACAGATGGAAATACATAAAGTTTAATAAACTAAACTCTTAAATGTGTATTTTGGATGCTTTCTTTCCACTAGTCTGAAATAAGACATGTTATGGAAGCAAAACAGCCTGAAAACTGAGCAGTTCATGAAAAAAACAATGTTTTTTCCTGTAGTGTCCTGCCTTAAGTACCTTAAGAGTAATCCATGCACTCCAACATATGCTGAAGCATTAAAATAACTTCATAACTTAAATAACTAATTAACTTTTACACTTTACAAGGAGAGAGATCATATACACTACCAGTCAAAAGTTTTTGAAGTTAAATTTTTAATGTTTTTTTCTTCTGCTCACCAAGCCTGCATTTATTTGATCTGAAGTACAGTAAAAACAGTAACATTTAGAAATATTTTTACTATTTAAAATAACTGTTTTCTATTTGAATATATTTTAAAATGTATTTTATTCCTGTAATTTACAAAGCTGAATTTTTAGCATCATTACTCCAGTCACATGATCCTTCAGAAATCATTCTAATATTCTGATTTGCTGCTCAAAAAATATTTATTATTGTTATTATGTTGAAAACAGCGGAGTAGAATTTTTTCAGGTTTCTTTGATGAAGAGAAAGTTTTATATATATATATATATATATATATATAAATAAATTACACTTTAAATTACATTTAATAAATTACAATTTAAAATATATTCAAATAGAAAACAGTTATTTTAAATAGTAAAAATATCTCTACATTTTACTGTTTTTGCTGTACGTGGATCAAGTAAATGCGGCCTTGGTGAGCAGAAGAGACTTCTTTAAAAAAACATTTAAAATCTTACTGTTCAAAAACTTTTGACTGGTAGTGTACATAAAGTGTCTCAGATCACTCATAGAGTACAAATCTTCCAGTGCACCAAGAGAGGGAGTATGTTTGTCACCTATCTGATGGCGTGTGTGGTTGTACTCTTTGGGTAATGGCGCCCCAAACACCTGTCCTCGAAGTTTCTCAATGGACGGAGCCTTGTTCTGTAGTCCTCCGAACTTGCCGTTGCTGCGTATCCGCTCGCCCTGACGCGTTAAGAGCGTGGGGCACTGCATCTTATTCTGAACCACCTACCAAATATACACGTTTATATGCACGTTGGATGTAAATACTTGAAAATTCTGCATCACAAACTCACACTCAGTCTCTTACCCCCCGACGATAATGATTAGCAGAATCCAAATCATCAATTAGTATGGTGTCTCCAAGAAGAGTTGCAAAAACTGAAAAGAGTCAGAACACGTCAATCCCCCTTGTAGTTTGAATGCCTGCCCTGATCATACTCATAATATAACGCACTGCCAACATCTGCAGGCTGCCAAAGGTTTCATGCAAAGATGATTGTTCAATCCAGAACACACACAGACCATTAGTTCATTTGAAAACTGCCAATGTAGCCTCTGCCAGGACACTTTAGTCGTGATGAAAGCTTGCAAATAATAAAATTCCATTACATCACTGTATTACATCATTTCATGATGCATTAAAGGAATAGTTCAATCGAGAAAACATTATGATGGATCATGGACTTTTAGCCGGATACAATGGTTTTACGATTAAAACATCTTCATGATAAATTTGTTTATTAAAACACGTAGCTTTTGGCTTCTCAAGATGTTAATTGATGGATTGGAGTGGTGTGGATTACTTGTGGATTATTGTGATGTTTTTATCAGCTGTTTGGACTCTCATTCTGACGGCACCCATTCACTGCAGAGCATCCATTAGTGAGCAAGTGATGTAATGCTACATTTATCCAAACCTGATGAACAAACTCATCTACATCTTGGATGGCCTGAAGCTAAGTTTTCAGCAAATTGTCATTTTTGGGCAAAATATTCCTTTAAGCTGGTAGTATTCTGGAAAGATTTAAATTTGAAAGTGCAAAGTCCAATGCATATACACAAGATTGAATGCAAAACATACTCAACTTCACAATTTTTTAAATTTTTATTAATCTTATTTTCTCAAAATGGTGTACATGTGTGCTGTTGTGCTCTTGACTTACCTTTATTGCAGCTTTCTACATGCTCAGGAAAAATGAGCATGTCTTTGACAAACATAGGATTACCAATGGGACGAAAGAGAAGCAAGCCATTCCTGATATGAGGCAGAGGCCTGAGACACATGAAAAAACATGCACAAAAAAAGCATACAGTTGAGACAAAATAAATGTAAAGCATGACAGAAGACTAAACCAAGTGCTGTAAACTGTACATCTACTTACCATTTATAATACTTCATATATCATAGGCATTCAACATACAAACACGCAGTTACATAATTTTGGAATGAAATGAAAATTCACAATTTTCATGGATGTTATTGATCGTATTGTGAGCGAATTTATCCATGCAAATGTTTCTGTTTTTTTGACCTCATAATTTTTTAAACAAAACTCATAACTCGATTTTCCAGTGAAAAGACGCATCTCTCTGGTGACCGGACACTTGGGTATTTTCCCTTATAATTTCACTATTATGTCATCTTCTACCTTTATATTTAGTCCTTTAACAAAACAACCTGATGCAAAAGCTTGGGCTTGCAGTTGTTTTGCACAATGATAAAATGCATTTGAAGTGATTTATTCCAAAATCATCAGCTATATCAGTCAGGGTTATTATAGTTAACTGAAACTAAAACCTTAAAAAAATAATTGAATAGAAATAAATCTTAAACTTATTTCAGTTAGTTGCCAAGGTAACATTTCTCATTTTCATTTAGCTTAAAGGAGACCTATTATGCCCCTTTTTACAATATGTAAGTTTCAGGTATCCCCAGAACGTGTCTGTGAAGTTTCAGCTCAAAATACCTGACAGATCATTTATTACATGTGACCCTGGAGCACAAAACCAGTCTTAAGTAGCACGGGTATATTTGTAGCAATAGCCAAAAATACATTGTATGGGTCAAAATTATCAATTCTTCTTTTATGTCAAAAATCATTAGGACATTAAGTAAAGATCATGTTCCATGAAGATATTTTGTAAATTTCCTACCGTAAATATACCAAAACTTAATTTTTGGTTAGTAATATGCATTGCTAAGGACTTCATTTGCACAACTTTAAAGAAGATTTTCTCAATATGTTGATTTTTTTGCACCCTCAGATTCCAGATTTCCAAATAGTTGTATCTCGGCCAAATATTGTTCTATCCTAACAAACCATACATCAATAGAAAGATTATTTATTCAGCTTTCAGATGATGTATAAATCTCAATTTTGTAAAAATGACACTTAAGACTGGTTTTGTGGTCCACGGTCACATATCATTCTGAAAATGCCTATTTTGAGTGGAAACAGAAACAGGCTGTTTTCGTTCATGTCTCTTTAAATGCAAATGAGCTGCTGCTCCCTGCCCCCTTTTCCAGAATAGGGCTGTGCCTTTATAGCTTGTACCATAGACATTAAAAAATAAAAATAAAAAAAATAAAAATGAAAAAACATAAAAACTAAATAAAAACAAGATGGCATGTATGAGCACCTGTCATTTGGTCTCCAGAGGACCGTCTCGAGGGGAATGACTTGTTGTCGTCCTTGTGTATCATCATAGATTTTCTTGGCAGCAGATGTTGTTTCAGTAACCACACAGTCCATGTCGCCCAGAAGATGCCAAGAGATCACCTTCGCTGCATCATCATCCTCCACCTGTGCCAGATGACCGACCTACAAATCATCACACGCAAACATCACCACCTCAACTAATATGTCTTCGAAAGAGTCCTCTGATTCTCACAGTGGTTCTCAACATTTTTGGATCAACATCCCCTTCATCCCCAGAACCCAGTTTACCTAAAACCTAAAACGCAAAACTTGTGTTGTATGTTTGCTCCATGCAACTTTGGGGCCATTTAAAAATATTTATGTATTTTTAAATTTCATAGTTTTGCAAATAAATTAAGCAGGATTATGTATAATGAATGTGAGATCAAACCTCCTTATTTTTGAATTCAACAAGACAGATCCAGATAAATTTGTATTATGTTTTAAATGGGTAACAAATGCATTTAAGATCACTATTAAAATAGTTTTGATGTTTTATTCCTTGTTCAGTAATTCTTAAACTCGACCGGGTTCAATATTGTTTTTAAATAAAAAGCTTGGAGCAACTGAATAGAGTACATGATTTGGTAAATCATAATATCATAAATCAAAATTATGGATGAAAAGCATAAATTATGACATATGAAAAAAAAAAAGGGACAGTCAAAATTGACAAAAGGTCAAACTGATTTTTTTATGCTAGATTTTACTTTTTGTTTTGCTGTTTTACCTAATAATTTTGACTTTTGTCATTATTTTAGCTTTGTCAGTTATGACTTTGTCATAATTATGACTTTTTTCCGATTTTTCCGAATTTCTGATTTTCCAAAGCATCATATTTGTACTTTTATTGCGGAAATGGCTTTCCACAGACAATGTGTCTGAGAGATCCCCAACTGGAACATTTAACCTCCTCTATAGGTCACACTGATAGCACTCCGTAATATGCATAACACGTTAACAGGCCAGCGTTGGTGTTTTAATAAGCATGAAACTTTTCTTCAAGCACTAACTGGAGGACAGTGCATTTCCAAGACTCCTTTCACCCTGCTGACTCCACTTGTGAAGGGATCAACTAACACAAACACTAATACACACAAAAACCAAACGCACACCTTTCCCAGAACCTGCGGTCTGCCTTTGAAAGTGTCAGGAATGCTGCATTTCCGCAGAGGCTGACACTCTATCTTGGTCAAAATTGCCTTCTTGTCATTTATAACTTTCTCTATTGTGGATACCTGGACAGATACACAAACAAAGAGACAAACAAACATCTGTGATGACTGGAATTAAATGCATGCTTCCATAATAAGCAAACAGCAGTAAAACAGTACGTATGTTAGTGTGCATGTACAGACTCACAGTGGTTATTTCTGAGACGTCTAAACCACATTTCATGAGCTCTGGTTGAAGCTCATGTAGTTTTTGAGTTGCATCTCGCACCTGACCTGTAAAGGCAAAAAAAAAAAAATTCAAGTCACACATGATCTTGAGGAAAAAAAAGAATGAATAAATCAGTTATTAACTAAAAATATGCAGTGCCTACATTCCAGTTCAGATATCAGTTGTTTATTGGTATCAAAGATGTCCCGGTACATAAAAACAGTTTGGGAAAGGCGATCTTTCTTTTTACTGAGACTCACAATGACTTTCTGATGTTCTGCATCTGAAAGAGATCAAAACATCAAAAATGGATTGCTGTACACCCCCATTACACTCCCTAAATAACAATAAATACCATATTAGCTTAACAAATAAAGACACTTAGTATATGGTAAGCGTTTAAATGAATGGTCATCCAAAAATTAAAATTTGCTGAAATTTTACAGGCCATCCAAGATGTAGATGAGTTTGCTTCTTCATCAGGTTTGGAGAAATGTAGCATTGCATCACTTGCTCAGCAATCGATGCTCTGCAGTGAATGGGTGCCGTCAGAATGAGAGTCCAAACAGCTGATAAAAACATCATAATAATTCACAAGTAATCCACACCACTCCAGTCTATCAGTTAACATCTTGTGAAGCAAAAAGTTGCATGTTTGTAAGAAATAAATCCATCAAGGTGTTTTAATTTTAAACGGTCACTTCTGTCCAAAATACCATAATCCATAATAACAAAGGTCCATCTCCTGCTGTCTCTCACATCAAAATCAACCCACATATTTGTTTAGAGCTGTTTTGGACTGTTTTCTCTTATTAATAGTGCTTGATCTGTGCAGATTTCTCTCCTTATTCAGACCAGACCACTTTAGCACTGGAGAAATCAATATTATGGATAGACTCGTATTTGGTTTCAAGTCAAAAAGCCTTAAAGATGGATTTGTTTCTCACTAACACGCAGCTTTTCACTTCACATGACAATAACTGATGGACTGGAGTGTTGTGGATTACTGTGATGTTTTTATCAGCTGTTTGGACTCTCATTCTGACGGCACCCATTCACTGCAGAGGATCCATTGGTGACCAAGTGATGCAATGCTAAATATCTCCAAATCTGATGAAGAAACAAACTCATCTACATCTCAGATGGTCTGAGAACGAGTGCATTTTCAACAAATAATTTCTGGGTGAACCATTCCTTTGTTCTAGTTTCCCAAAATTATGATACTATAGTTATGCTCATAGGTGCTCAACTCGTAAATACAATCACTTCAACAAGACTTCACATTATAACGGGTAGCACCACCCACAGTGAAATCTCACTGGTCTAAAATTCAAATCAAGTCTTATATTTTATTTTGTATAGCTCTTTTCACAATACACCATTTCAAAGCAGTTTCACAGACAATCATGATGTTAATGTTCATAACATCTTAATATTTTCATGCTTTATAGTCGCATTTTGCAGATTAGAGCAGGAACGTAATATAGTTTACATTTTGCAATGATATAAACAAACAAGCAGTTTAGATTTGCTATATATCACTTTATGTGCGTATACTGTACAGTATGCATGTGAATAAAGCTGGATAGACGTAGTGATAATAATTCCACTACATATTAAAAAAATATTGCTTTTCACATGTCACGCTGCATTTTATTATGACATGGATTTTATTCTTTCCTTTTTCTAATTTCTTTTCTATTCTTTACTTATTTTCTATTATTTTCTTTTTATTTCTATAATTTGATCTGTTACAGCAATAATCGATAATACTGTTTTTGTAAAAAACAAAAAAACAAAATAAAAAAATAAAATGAGACAGTCAATAGTAATGTAACTAATATTGGGTTGTGTGTCTGCTGACTAACCGTTGCAGAATCTGAAAGGCAGGATATATGGAGCGATGGTAACACTATTCTGCCGAATCTCAGGACTGAACTGAAGGATGTACTCGGCTCTATCCACACCGGGACTGTTCTCCAGAAGTGCCAAATCCTACAGGACACAAACAATAACACCCATTTATCCACAAGTTCTTCATTTAAACTGGAGTACATGTATGCAGATTTGGTGAATCCATAGAGAGGGCATGCATAAAAAGAAGGAATTTTACATGTTTATATTTATTCATTTGGAAGATGGTTTTATCTCAATGCATTTTTTTTCTTTCGTTTTTTGTATCTTCATGCGTTTTTAACTAGTGCATTGCCCTACTGTTTATCACATATAACAATCATTCAATGGAAATTTTTCTTGTACCCATCCATTTTGTCATTTCTTTTTTTTTAAGTTAACTTGCACAAATCTCTCAAACTGGAACTGGGTATCTCTGCAACTGTGTGTTTTATCTGAAAATTGTGTATATGTGAAACTGCTGCTTCATTGTTTTGAAAACTCAAATATCATCACAAAAATACCACAATAATAAATGTGATATTATGAAATGTTTTTAACAAATCAGTGTTTTTAACCATTTTAACCATTTGTTTCCTCAAGTTTCAATTAAATATTTAACTAATTGAAATACAGATTAGTTAATTGAAATACAGAAGAAATTTAAAAAAAAAAAAATCTAAAATTGAAAATTAAAAAAAAAAAAAACTTACAAAACTTGTTTGTAGTAAATAAATACTAAAACATAATAAAAATGAAATAAGATATTTCTGTACAGCTTTAATTTCTTTTTATTTCAGTTTTAGTTTTAGTAAATTTGTTGTGCGCTTTTGTCCTTTATATTTGTTTTCTTTTTTAAACATTTCAACTGTTTTATTTATTATGCTTTATTTTAAAAAAGAAAACAAAAATAACAAAAACATATCAAAATTACTAAAATTAAAGTGAAAAATGAACATAAAAATAAAAGCATATTCTAAACATGAATAAATACTATAAGAGTGTATGAATAATACTAAAATAACACTGATACAAACAAAAGAAAACAAACGCTCACAGTAATGAGAGTCTCCCCGTTAGTGAGGCTGTATGACACACTTGAATCTTCATTCTCAAACAAAGGAAGCACCACGTCTCCCGTGCCTTTGACTGTAACAACCACTTTTCCATCTAAACCCTCACCAGCAGCGTTACTGTATTGGTCCTGAAAAGTAAGAAACAAACAATAACTCGAGCCTTCTGCATTTATTTGATCTAAATGTTATGATTTGAGAATACAGAAGTGACAAGAAAAAAGTGCATTGTGCAGAAATGCATAGCATGAATGCTCCAATCAGCAAATAAAATAAAAATAATTCAAAAAGACAAATAAAATAAATTAAGAGGCCACTTTATTTTCAGATTTAAGAAACAAGCAGCTTTGGGTTCCTACAGGTGGTAAGCATCACATGAAGCTCAACATCATCTGTTAACTGTAAACATGCAACTACCAGAGACTGAAACTCACCATGATCTTCAGATTCAAGCTGTCCAGCAGTGTGCGATTAGCCCGAATGTTACTATTGGACACAACAGGAGTCGAAGGTGGAGCCTCAGGGGCTAATTTCACAGCTTTATTCGCAACAACATTTAGTGGAATCTAAAACAGAAACACAAATATGTATCCTAAAGTAAGCAATAGAAAATAAAGCTGCACATACAATAAATTGGACAAAATAAAGTGTGTGTGCTCACCTGCTTGCTCCACAGATGTTTGGTTTTGTCCAAAGCCAACACAAACTGGACAACATACTGCCCTGCAAGCTCTGGAATCTGCTTATCCCTGAAAAAGACACATAAAAGACATACAAATAAAAACTGATGAAACGAAAATCAATGTACATTTGTACATTTATAAATACATATAAATACAAATATATGTATATGTATTTATATATATATATATATATATATATATATATATATGAAACATCTATGGCTTCAAAGGTTTCAGTCATTTCCAGCCATGTAAAATAATTTAAAAACTCTCTGGTATGGTCAGGTTTTTCATGACAATGTCTTTAAATGCTGGAAATGCAGGACATTTCTGAGAGAATCAGCACCAGTGGCAGACAAAAGCTTTTCAAACACTAGCAATGCTTAAAAACAATACTGCTTCATAGCTGTTAAGATAAAAAAAGATATAAAATACTTTGAAGTTCTTGCTCTATCATTATATTTATTACCTGAAGCAAAAGCAGTCATCCTTTTCTGTGTCTCTGCGTTTACTACACTTCAGAGCCGAGGCCTAAGTTAAAACACAAAACATAGCTCGATTTACTCAATCTTATTTCATATTATGTATTCTCCTTCTACACATGATAATACAACTGGCTCTGTTGGTCATATAATTCCCCTGTGTTCAAAATTCAAGTCTTATCAAAATGTTATTTTGCAATGCCTGAGCAAAAATGCCTGTTGCATTATGTTGTCAGTCACAAAGAGTAATTAGTACTTCTTTTAAATGTGATGCATAAAATAATAAAGTCAACTTCAAGATTTTATTCTGCCCCTCCCCCCTCTTCTAATGTGGAAAAAGCAACATTTTATTGATTGTAATGGCTCTAATTTCATTTTCTTTTAACGTGCGCACAGCAGGATGCTGCTTAGAACAATTCAGCCATCTATTGGCCATTATTGTCATAACATGATTTTGACCTGATGAAGTCATTTTTCTTTCATATGGCAGCAAATTTAAAAAAAAAATAATCTAGGATTACGAGATTAAAGTCGAAATATTATGAGAATAAAGTCGAAATACTACGAGAATAAAGTCGGAATGTTTCGAGAATAAAGTCGAAATACTACGAGAATAAAGTCGGAATGTTTCGAGAATAAAGTCGAAATACTACGAGAATAAAGTCGGAATGTTTTGAGAATAAAGTCTAAATGTTTCGAGAATTTAAATCGTAGAAATTAAAGTTATAATATTTTGAGAGTATAGCCTATTGCCCATGCAAATGGCCTGGATTAAAAGCTTCTTTTTTTTTACAGCCTACGATTGAGAGCACCGGGAGAAGTTGTAGGCCACTGGAATTTAGGCCTATTTGAATATTGTTGCGTCCGAATTGCCGCATATCTTACTGGAATGAGGAAGAGTCAATTTTAAGGACTCGCGGAAACAGCTTAATATCAAGAATATGATATTTATTAACAGACTGAACAGAAACAACTTTTTATCTTAACATCAGCTCACACACCCAATCAACATTCCTTTGGGGGCGCTGTAGCTCTCTTATTTAACCTACTACAAATATACGTGGGATTATTAGAAGAAATCATGTGCGTCATACTCGCAGGAACAGTATGCTAGGAAATAATATTTCATGTCTTCCATTGCATTCGTTATAGTGCGCCAGCCACCCAATAGCAATAAGCTTTGTGCTTTTGGTAGGCTACTTTTAATATAGCCTAAAACAAAGTCTCAGCTTTCAAAATCAGTTTTATAGCGAAACACAAATTATGTGTCTTACAATGTGTTTTTCAAGCTCCTTCAAGCTCTCAGTTCATTAAAGTATACTGTATTCTTTATGAAAATTCCAAAATTCCAAAACCTAGTCCGCAAAAATGTCTGTGGCATCCAAACTTTCATTCCTCACATGTCGCCTATTTAATTAATAAAACATTCTAAAGGTTTAAGTGGACTCCAACTCGTTAACATAAGTTAGATATTGTTTTCTTTTCTGTGGTATAGGCTGTAGGCTATAACATTAAGTGACTATTCACAAGCTGTTTTATTCATGGTATAATACAGTAAATGATTGGACATAATTACGTCTTCCATTCATTATTTGTAGCACGCCAGCCACCCAGTAATCGCAATAATTTAGTGCTTTGTTGCTTTTAATATAACACAGCTCAGCTTTCAAATTCTGTCAGTTTTATCACGAAATACAAATTATAAATTTATTTTTCCTCTTTACTTCAAGTTTATAGCAAGATATAAAAGTGAAGGAACATCAGAAGGCATGAAAAAAAAACAGTATAGCCTAATTTATAATGAAAATAATGTCTCATTATTGTAATCGAAAAGATTATTGACTCACATGCCACTTAAACTGAAGCGAATACAGCAATCTGTCCAAAAACGGACAGAAATATCTCCCGGTGCTCCTGGGCCATTTGCATGAGCAAAAGGCTAGAATATCTCAAAATATTATAACCTAACTTTAATCTTTATTCTCGAAACATTTCGATTTTATTCTCGAAATACTTTGACTTTATTCTCAAAACATTTTGACTTTATTCTTGTAGTATTTTGACCTTATTCTCGAAACATTTCGATTTTATTCTCGAAACATTTCAACTTTATTCTCGCAGTATTTCGACTTTATCCTCGAAATATTACAACTTTAATCTCGTAATCTTAGATTTTTTTTTTTTTAACGTGGCACTAAAATGCCATCATAATATTAGTGCTGTTAATGGATTAAAAAAATTAATTAATCGCACATTTTCTAAAATTAACCCCACCCGATTAATCCCACCTAACATTAAAGTTTTTGAATATACTTTTACATATATTGCAATAATTTCACAGTCAATCTTCAAATTAAAGTAGAAACAACATAAAGACAGGATATTTTTAATATTTGTTTAATGGTATTTTTTTTATGACTGAATGCAAGTGACACTGATACCAATAGATGTCTCTATGAAATTGTTATTTTTCCCTAATTTTTATCCATTGACTACAGGCATTCAACATTACAGCATAATTGAGAGCTATCAATTTTAACATTTATTATTAGACTTTAAAAAATGGCCTACCATCTTCTAATTTAAGTGAACTAAAAACAATCTTCACATAAACCCATTATAATAAATGTCATATTTGCCTGTGCCTTCAGCAAGTAGGAAATATACAAAAACGGAATAAAGTTATCAACACTAAATCCTAAATTAAATATAGATGATTTCTTAAAGCTACAAAAGATACTGATTTCCTCTTTTTTTCTTTTCTTCTTTGATTAACAGACATCACAGCAGCTGGGGTATGAGCTTATTTGGCTGCTATTACTTTAAGAGCTGCCGCTGATAAATGTGACGCGGATCTCACACGCATGCTCGTAGTTTCATTCGTGCTTTATATGAAATGATACAGGCTACTGCGAACGCTGCCATATTTGTGCGTGCAATATATCTATGTAAGATCTAAATTCTTATATTCATATATTTATCAGCTTAGTAAGGGTAAATAATGTGTAAATAACAAAAGTTCATAATTTTATTACTACTTCAGTGGAGGTACTATTATAATACTTTATTAAACAACAAAAACATTACCACTTTTACTGTTCCTGGCACAGCCAAGGTGCGACCACTTTTAGAAAAGCTTAGGAGGGTTAAAGAAATAGTTCACCCAAAAATGAAAATTGTCATCATTCCCTCACCCTCATGTCATTCCAAACCTGTATAAGTTTCTCTCTTATTAAAAAAGAAGAAAATATTTTGAAGAATTTTGAAGAAGCAAACAGTTGTTGGTCCCCATTGACTTCCATAGTAGGAAAAGACATACTACAGAAGTCAATGGGGACCATCAACTGTTTGATTACCAGCATTCTTAAAAATATCATCGTTTGTGTTCAACATAAGAAAGAAACTCTTACAGGTTTGGAACGACATGAGGGTGAGTAAATGATGACAAAATTTTCATTTAGGCAAAACACAGATTGAATTGTGACTCAGATATGAATCTTGACACATTCTGAGAGTCTCACCCTTGTGGTTTTAGTAATGTGAGTGACTCACGGTAGAGGGTGGATGGGAGCCTGATACAGTGCCCTTCCACAGCAGCATCGAGAGGTTCGCCGGACAGATATTTCTCACCGGAGAGCCTTCCTCAGACATCAACATCACTGTAAACACTACAGACACCAGAAAACATGATATATGCGCACTAATCTATACTAAAATTACAATGTAGGCTTCACTATGCTTATATGCATCCACACACCTGGGAAAACATCCCCTGCTCGCAAGGCGGCAGCGCTGTCATATTCGATAGAGAGTTCGACGGGTTTGTTGGGATCAGGAATCACATTTAGTTTTACTACAGGTCCAGGAATCCCATTCCTGCTGAAAGACCCACGAAACTCCAACTGATGCTCCCCTCTATAGAAGAAAGAGAAAGAGACAGAAAGTGAAAGAGAGAGTGTGTTTTCGTAAAGCATAATATTTGATACAACAGGCTTTTATGGCTCACATATTATGATATAGTGAGAATATGGCGAAAAACACCTCAGTTTTATTCAGAGGCCCAAACTGAGCAAAAATATGCAGCTTGGTGGAGATTCTGATATTTATACGGCTAAAAAGTAAGTGAATTCTGAAAGCTTGTAATGTAAATCAATGAGATTTTTATAGCAGTGTAACAGACTACTTACATAAAATGATATAAACATCAGTCATTACTTTATATCTCCCAATAATACATCTTAGTAAGATGATATTTGCTTAGTTTTATGATCAAAGCTCTGTAATTTCAAAACATATAATGCAATGCAATGCAATACAACAATGATTGAGAGAAGAACTAATAAACATTCATCAGAAGCCTGATGTTCATATTTGATACTTCAATATGATTTTTCTAAAAAATGATGTCTGTATCATCAAGTAACCCTAAGCTGCTTCAGTCCAGTAACAGTAAGCGTTCATACTGAAATATTAACAATATCAAAATGATACTTACATTTGCTTTATAAAAATCAGTAAAGATTTCACAGCAAAAAGATGCATGAAGCACAAGCTGAAGGTGGACGTTTGTACAATTATACTAGAAGGCCTTTTACTTGATCAAAAAGGCTAAACTATCGATCAGACGACTGAAGGCATGCAGAAAATTGTGTGCTACAGGTTTATCAGCAAAGTTTGAGCATGTTGATCATTTAGAGGCCTTGGAAATTAGTGCATCAAATATAATACAGCAGCTTTAGGAAAGGGAAGTGGTGTGTGGCCAAGTATCGGGACCCATACTTGGAATTTGTTCTCTGCATTTAACCCATCCAAGTGCATACACACAGTAGTGAACATACACCCGGAGCAGTGGGCAGCCAATGCTGCAGCGCCCGGGGAGCAGTTGGGGGTTTGGTGCCTTGCTCAAGGGTCTCACCTCAGTCGTGGTATTGAGGGTGGAGAGAGCGCTGGACATTCACTCCCCCCACCTACAATCCCTGCCGGACCCGAGCCTCGAACCCACGACCTTCGGGTTACAAGTCCGACTCTCTATCCATTAGGCCACGGCTGCCCCTTTTTTATAGGGTTTAAGTATGTACGTATGTATTTATAGGGTTAAGTATGTACTTACTTTGGACCACTTATAGTTTGTAATATGAAGCAAGCTTTTCCTTTTGAATCCACAGGCTGAGATGAAACTGAAGACTTTATCTAAAAGAGAAAATTATTATTAGTTAATAATTAATAGTTCTTAAGTAAAAATTTAAAATATTAAAAGTTTAGATTTGCAGACCTAGGAACTCAATTTTTTATTTTTAATTTCCATTGTAATTTCCATTTTTTTTCCAATGTGAAGTCATAATGCAAAAATTCAGATAAACAGTCTATAGGTCTAAAACTGAGAAGGTGACGGATTTCCAATTTTATGTTTCATGTTCATGCATTTATTTATTTTTTTTTGATCGTTCATAATAGTTAAACACTCTAGTTGTCAAGTTAAATAAAATAAAATTTATTCTATATATTTTAAAATTTATTAAGATAAAATGTTGAATCTTCTGATATTTTAGTGACATTGCACAGGGTTGATCTCACTTATGTTATACAGTTTTTAAAAAAAATAAAAATAAAATTCCAAAGACCTCTCTTCCCCCAAATGTACCTTCAACTGTGGCGACAGAGTCCTCATCATAATTTCAATCCGCTGGTCTGGTGAAGGATTTCCCCATTCGTCACACAGCTGCACGACCAGCGGTGCGTCCAAGCCCTGGCCGTTCATGACCTGGAAAGGCTAAAGAGACGAGCGTTACTCAAACTGTTCTTACCCATGAGATTCAGTGTTCGGTTTATGAATGTGTGACATACCATCTCCGGATTCTCCAGCAGCTTTATCTGCACCGGAGGTCCCGCGGTGACTTCGATTCGCACAAACTCCTTCATGTCCTGATACTTGAAGCACAACTCCCTCGGGCCAAGCGATCCTCCCACGAACCGGACCCCGCATACAGACAGCAGTCCACTACTGGCCTGCAAAACGCCATACAAATAAATACACACGCTAAAATAAAAATAAAGACATTTTTACAAGTGCTACGTGGTAGGATGTGTACACACCATGCAATTAATACTGTTTTTTAACACTACAGGCAGGGCACTATTAAATCGGTTCAATTTTTCCCAATTTCCTTGTTTTTAGTTTCAATTTTTCTGGATTCCATTCTGATGGTTAAATTACATTTTAGTAATCAAGAAACATGTCTAATTAATTGACAATCACAAAACTTACACAATCAATTAAATTTCTTCCAAGTGGTTACATTTCTTTTTAAAATAAACAAAAATGTATTATACGTAAGGGATAATCCACAGCTAAAATCCTTTATTCCACAATCCTTTATCCCGCTCATATCATGGTCATTTGCCAGCACTGACAAGTTAAAGCTGTTAAAGATGTCTGCAGTGAAATATTTGACTGGAAGGGTAAAAATGATGGTTATTTTTGTTAGTTACAGCTCTTTAGATCTAGCATTCTGTCCGCTTTAAATCAGGCACAGAGATGAAATAGTGCAGTAAGACCACGTTTATTTGAATGAATGAATTATAACATTTATTTGAATTAATTAACGAGAGAGAGATAAAAGTTGCATGTGTGAATTACCTGCGTCTATGCGTCTCCACAGACTTTGCAAAACTAGTCAATGTAATAAGCGCATTAATACAGATTTGGAAATACCTTTGCATTAAAAGGTTTTAATGCACACTTTCCAGCCAACTGAGTATTCAGACAGACGATGGTCAAAGAGGCAAATAATGCTCAACCACTGAAGTTTAAAATACAAAGGTGTCATCAGCTTTGTGTTTCTTGTCCTCAGTTCTGGGCTTCCAGGCGTCAAGGCAATAATGGTGTCAGTAACTGAAGCAACAATCCACTCATCAGCCTCTAACACTCCTGTTGTTTATCATAGAGGTAAGGTAATCATCTTGGCCAATTTTTGGATACTCCCAGGTGCAAATGTTGCCTCCTCATGTCCTTGAACTCCAGTAAACTTGATCGAGATGGCAGAAGTCCTTTTAAGGTTCTTGCAGCCAAACCACAGTTCTTCCCGGCCTTGGACACACACCTAAGCACACACACTTCTGTGTACTGATATAGTCCAATGATTCGCTTTTCCTTCTCATGAGTAGCACACACACATACATAACTAATAGTTATTGTACACCTCTGCCCATACATTAGAAGGCATTTCTTGGGAACAAAAATAAATAATAACATTCTGTAAGCAATGCATTATACTCAAAACATTATCCAAATACACTCTATTGCCAAAAGTATTGGGTCGCCCCCCTCTAATGAACAGGTTTGACTACTTTAGTAATTTCCATGAGTACAAATTTTAATGTTAAAGGTGCCATAGAATGGAAAACTGTATTTACCTTGGCATAGTTGAATAATAACAGTTCTGTACATGGAAATGACATACCGTGAGCCTCAAACACCACAGTTTCCTCCTTCTTATGTAAATCTTGTGAATAAAAAAGACCACTGAAAAACAGGCGAATCAGAACATAACACCGACTGTTACGTAACAGTCGGGATCACTAATAGTTACGCCCCGAACATTTGCATATACCCGCCCATGTTCTAGGCCAGCCACCACCCGAACCATCAGAAGTTCTGCAGGCATTATGAAAAAACAAGCCAGGACAACAGCGAAAATGACAGATCATGGAAATAAAAGTTATGTTCCAGGCTGTGCAGGGGATGTGATGTGCAGGGATGGGATGGTGTCTGTATTAAGAAATTTAAGGCACGGTAAGCAAATAACGTGTTGTAATAAAATAACATGTGCCACTAAAGGAATATTAGCTTGTTGCTAGCTGTAGCCTGTTACAGTACATAAGATTTAACTTACCACATAAACAGAGTAAGGAGAGATGACTGAGGATAATGACAAAAGATTTGCAGATCCCGAGGACCACTGACAAGCATCTGATCTTGTAAAATGTGTGGTAAGTACTGCCCTCCATAGTATAAACAGAGTACGTGTGATCGCAAATCTCGAAAGTGAAAGTGAAAGTAAAAAGCGATCGTGCAATTGAAAACCGTTTCAATGCCCAGCATATTAATAGCGGCTCCCTGATGCCCGCATTTTATTTACAGTATAATTACCCAATGATATAACTGCACCAGAAAGTATTGAAGTATATATTTTCCCTTTGTTTCCTTCCTGTGAGCTACTGAAATGAGCTGCACTGTGAAACAGCCAATCAGAGCAGAGCCGCACTGTGAAACATCCATGACCCCTCCACATAAGCCAATAACAGACCATTTCATTCTGGGGAGAAATCCTAGGGTTGTAAATGCATATTTAAAACTGTTTCTGGAATATTTTTGCACTTACCTAAGCCACATACCTTCTATGTAGATATCAGAGAACAATTTAAAATATTGTATCAATGCATTCTATGGCACCTTTAAAGCATATAATGATATTCTAGGGAATTGTGTGCTTCTAATATTATAGCAACAGTTTGTACAGGACTCTTTTCTGTTCTAACATGACAATGCCTCTGTGTATAAGGCAAGGTTCAAAAAGAAAATGATTGATTGAGTCAGTGTGGAAGAACTTGACTGGTCTGCATAAAACCAAGTCCTAATCCCAGTTGAACACTGGCTCTGGTGTGACTGTAAATGCAGACCTAGAGCCAAAAACTCATCACCAAACATGATAAAATTACTTTATAATTTAAAGAAGAAACCAATCCAATGAGTAGTTGACATTTGAGGCTTAATACTATAGAAAAGCAATAAAAGTTTTTCCGTTTAAATGTTTTCAGCTTGTTTCTTTTCATATAAAAATATGACATGCAGTTGCTTCAAATAATGGTATAAACATCACTCAATGTAAATTGTGTTAATTGTAATTAATAATCGCAATTACAGTTTCAAGCGAATAATCTACAGTTATGTTTTTTGTCATAATCGTGCAGCCCTACTTCACATTGTGCATTAAAATCACTCAGTGTACAGCTAGCCGTGCATTATCCCTTATGTATTCGCTCTTTAGCAGCAGTTTTTACAGCAGTATTTAAATGAGACCCTGGTCATTCTTGGTGTACCCAAAATGCTCACACACTATGGACAGGCATTTCTCTGGTGGAAATAAAGCTTTGCTGTTTGGTCCCTCTGTCACGTGCGTGTAGTAGCCTCCGTGTCTCTGATAAGCACATCATTTTAAGCTGGTGCACCGCTAGCGTAAATTTGTTTTCATTTTGCACAAGCTGCAACAGTTCTGTGTAACAGAAACACTCAGTTTAGTTGAACCTTTACGATTAATTAACCGTGACGTTTTAAAACGCGGTTAATCGCTGCATCCCTAGCTCCCGTATGAGCCCTGAATGACACATGAAGAACAGCTGTGTTGTGATCTAACAAACACCTGGTAGCAAGTAACATGATTTAGAAACAGCAATAAACTCCAGCAAGACAAAGTCATTTTATGCAAAACCATAGACCTTTATAGCCTCAGTAAAGAGAAGAGTTTACGTGAACTTAAATTCACTGGCTTAAACATTCATTTGTACCTCACATTAAGCTATCGAAGGCTTCAGAAGACTTGGAATATAATGCACGAAAAACTTATAGTGCTTTATAATGCTTTAATGCTATTGGTGGGCCTTAACAGTAACACAGAATAGTATACGCACAATATCGGATTTGGATCGGCCCTGTCTGACAGATACCCTATCCGGCAGAGAATGGCAGTATAGGAAGCATCCCTATCAAAAACTGCTTATTTGTTTGTGTCTGTGGTGTTGTATACAGTACCTGCCATTCAATGGCCAGAGATGATTTATCCAGACCATCAGCAGACACACTCAAAGTCTTCACAACATCAGCGTTCAGACAGTCCGTTTTATTCCCGTACTGATCAACAACTTCTACATCTGCAAGAGAAATACATTTTTAACAATTAATTTTTTTAACAAACACAAAACTGGTGAGTGACCTACAAATGGAGCAACAACTGAGTTTCAACTGAAATGACACAATAAAATTACATATAAAGAAAAGTGTGAATTTTGTAATCACATCACGACTCACTGATTTTAAATCAAACCCGATTATGACGTACATAAATATGATACTTACGTATGTTTCCTGACAGAAATTCTCCCATTTTCACAGTCGACTCGCTGAGGTTGACCCGCAAACGCTCAGGCTCATCTGGACGAGGCCTTCAGAAACACACACACACACACACACACAGAGATGTGCTTTTGTTTAGGTATATAATGAAAGACAGACATACACGTGATCTGTGTGTAACTTACACAATGAAGAAGGAAAAGTTGACTATGTGCTGTTCATGTAAAGACACTTGGTAGAAATGCTCTCTCTGTGCTTTAGACGGGACACATAAAGGAGGCAGTTTTCCCTGAGAAAGCTCCTCTGCGTTTATATCTGCTGTCCAATTCACCTACAAGAAACACACATGTATTATTTCTATACTGTGCACAATATACATACTGCATGACAAATATATTATAAATAACAATAATACTTTATTTTTGATATTGTTATACGCTATATTATAAAACATAAAATATAACATAATACATAGCATTTTCTATTTGTTATATTATGTTATATTATTTAATATATTAAATATAACAAACATAATATGTGGCCCTGGACTACAAAACCAGTCTTAAGCCGCTGGGGTATATTTGTAGCAATAGCCAAAAATACATTGAATGGGTCAAAATTATCCATTTTTCTTTTATACCAAAAATCATTAGGATATTAAGTAAAGATCATATTCCATGAAGATATTTTGTAAATTCCCTACCGTAAATATATCAAAACTTAATTTATTTTTGATAAGTAATATGCATTGCTAAGAACTTCATTTGGACAACTTTAAAGGCAATTTTCTCAGTATTTTTTTTGCATCCTCAGATTCCAGATTTTCAAATAGTTGTATCTCAGCCAAATATTGTCCTATCCTAACAAACCATACATCAATGGAAAGCTTATTTATTCAGCTTTCAGATGATGTATAAATCTCAATTTCAAAAAAACTGACCCTTATGACTGGTTTTGTGGTCCAGGGTCACATATTTGTTCTTAACGTAACAACAAATAACAATTCAAAAAAAAAAAAAACATTTTAATTGTTATATGACATTGTTACACAGCATACAAACAAAAATACAACAAATAAAACATTATTATTATTATTATTATTATGTGTAATATAACATATAATCAATATTAACATATAGAATCTTACTGTAAAGTGTTACCAAATTTTGTTGTTGTTCGTAACAATTAATATTTTATAGCATTTGTAAATGTATTTAATAACATACAAATATGTTATTGATTATGGTTATCAAACATTTGTTCATAATGTAACAACATAAATACATAAAAAAACATAATATAAGCATAAGACAATCATTACCAACAGTATTTTTGCAAATTTATATTACTTAAATTAATAAATGCTATAAAAAATATTAATTGTTACTTTATGACACCAAAATCATTGATGAATGCTAATGTATAGAAATATTTACATTTTTTATGCATATTACATATTACATATTAAGTATACTTCTAATATACTTTGTGTTCAAATATTTCGTTAAAAAAAAAAAAAAAGGTTGTCAACATTAAATCCCTTGTGATCCATTTTTTGGGGCAACTGAGTATGACAGTATGTCAGTTCAAACTAGACATATGACGGTATCAAATTTTCATGTTGCGATTAATTGCTAATGCTTCTATCACAGTATACAGCATTATCACTTTAGTTGCAAAAGAAGTGTCATAATACAGTATAACAGGTTTAATAACTTCTTACTTATAACAAAAAGAATTGAACATTTAAATACAATAAAGCAATACACAAAAAATGTATAAAGTAAAAAATTTCACATGGATTAAAGTGCAAAGGAATTATAAAGACAATAGATAACACTTTACAATAAGATGTCATTAGTTAACCTTAGTTAATGCATTAACATTAGCTATGAGCAATAGCTACATTTGTTACAGAAGTTATTAATCTTTGTTAATAAAATACAACTGTTAGTTCAAGTTAGCTCAGGTTCATTACATAACAGTAGCAACTTTTGATATTAACAACGTGTTATTAAATGCTGAAATGACCTAAGATTAATGAATGTTTAGAGGAATTTTTCATTGGCAGTTTGTTACTTAATGAATTAACTAATGGAAACTAATGGGGCCTTAATGTAAAGTGTGACCGAAGAATAAAGAATAAAAACATTTTCTAACAATATCTCTAAGGCATGTTGTAGTCCAGATTAAAATGTAAAAAAACAATTGAAAATAAATAGCCTATTAAGTCTAAATATGAAAGTATTTGACGCTGTAACAACCATCATTGCGAATACAAAAATCTGAATGGCTATTTAAATAATTTAAATACGTTTCAGAGAGTAGCGCAGCTGTTTTGTTTATGGGTTTTCAGGATGCATTTCTGCTGCTGATGGATGGGGAAAGTGTTATTAAAAATCGGAATAATTTGTAATAAATATTAATTCACGGTATTTTGAAGTGCCCACAATAAAATTATCGTGCATGTTCATTATCGTGATATATGGCATTACCGAAGACCGGCACATGTCTAGTTCAAACAGATTCAGTCACTAAAAATAAACCTAAGTGACACACTATGCAGAGAAAACAAACCACACCTTAATCTTGCTGGTGAGTTTTGGCCGAAGGGAAACCAGTCTATTGCCCTCATCATAGAGTATGAAGCGCAGGTTTCCTAGCGTGTCTCCTGCCGTCCAATCAATGCGCTCGGCGTTCTGCAGCACCATGACATCATCAGAGCCCTCTTCCTGTCTGTAGACCTCCAAACGGGATATTCGTGAGCTGGGCACGACGCGCAGCTGGCGTTCCACACACGCCACGGTCCTGTGGTTCTACATGCACATAAAAACACACAAAATTCACATAATCACGAATGGCTAAACCATTTAACAAATTAAACCACTACATTAATATACATTACTATTATGAAAAATTCATTAACAGCTAAACTTTAAAGCGTTTAAGGCATGGAATGTCATTAGAATTTTTTTATGAGGTCAAAAATGTTTAAAAGATGAATCATTTATACAATAGATATGCTTAATTTTGCTCTGAGCGGCTTTATACAAACAGCCCCTGATGTTGATTATCTAGATTTTATACAAATACTTTGATAGCAAAGCAAACAAAAACACTTACGAGCGTTAATTGAATCCTTATTCTGAACAACACACACTTTCTCAAAAAATGTGAAAAACAATTTAATAATTGACAATGTTGGAATATTCTGACACTGACACGAAAAGCTGGCAGGGTTAAAATCTCAAAACCGCCAAACGTTGTTGTTGTGGCCAACAAAATAGTTTATCACTACAAATCAAACACTTAAATTTTCATTTAAAATAGAAAAGATAGATCATTTATTACTACTTTTGACAGTTGGCACAATAAAAAAAAAACGTTTTTTTTTTTAACTGAAAAAAGGTGTGGGATTATTTGCTTCTAATATCAGCCATACTGAACAATACTGACAAAACACAAAAGTCACAAATATAATGTGCATCCCTATTAAATATGCATTTTTGTTTAACTTGTATCTGGATTAAATGCACACAACACAACATGCTTCTGAATATTAAAAGCATAACATTTCAAAAAATATTTTTCCATAATAATATTTTGGTTATAAATAAACAGATTAAACAGAGCAAATGATGTATATCTTACAGGAATGTTGAACTTCGCAGTAAGGATTTGCTCAGCGTTTACGGTCTTCAGCAGAAGTGGTTTGGTCAGCAGGAGTCCAGAGCCGGTGTTACTGCAGTCCACAACATCCACGGGCAGATCAGGGGCTCCCAGCAACTACAAACACACATTTACCAATCAGAAGATGAACTGTAGTCCAGTGCCATTCAATGGAAGGTCTTTCATAAAATTAAGTTGACAAAAGTTTCAATTAAATGAAACATGCAATAGGTGAAACAAGCAACTGTCATCTAATTATACTGGTAAAATGCTCATCCAAAACATCATACTAAAAAAGTGTTCTCATAGGCAGTTTTTATATCAACTTTTTAATGATATATTGTAGAAATATAAGCATTTAATCGGTGGCTATAAACAAATTTTGTTTTCATGACAGATTTATTCAAACATTAAATAAATAATGAATATGTAATATAGTACATATATTTATCAACATGCTCCTCTCTAGAGTTATTTTTTATAGCTGACTATCGAGTTTATTGACATTGGCTTTCCTGAGGTAAATGTAATGTTACGTGACATTGCTTACAACTGATTACATGCTGAGACATGACACATTTCACATGTTTTTCTGTTTCTTTCAACAGCTTCTGATGTCCATTCAGTGTTTATTTGCTGCTATAACTAGTAGTAAAGAGGAAAAGATGATCGGTTCATGTGCTGTTTGAACTGTTGCGGATACAGCGATCTGTCACACAACATTAAAGAGCATCAAAACCACATTAATTGTTTGTATTCCATGATAAAATTCACTTGAAAGCAGAGATTTGTTTTTAATATTAAAAGTAACAAAGCACAAAGCTTATTGTGATTATTGGATGGTAGGCGCTACAAATAATGTTTAGTGAAGTTCACACATTAACAGAAAACAGCACAGACTAAAAGATTGATCTTGAGATTCAAGAATCAATATCAGTATTGATTAAAAATGCAAAATTGATTGTTAACCCAGCACTAACATCCACACAGCTGACATGTTTACCTATTGTAGTTTACCCACTTTGTGTGCACAAAACTGACACTGACACAGTCCAAACATGCCATCAGAGAAACATTAATTAAACATAACTGTTTCATTCAGTGATTTTGAACCTCAAAAGTATTTTGACTGAAACAGAAACGTGCTGTTTCTGCAGGCATAGTGCATATATGTTCTATCAAACATGCGTCTAACTTTTGTTATCGTTTTATCAAGAAAAATTATATTTGAGATAATTTGTGTTATTTTATCACCCAGCCCTACAGACTATACTATACTTATTTTTAAAGAAATCGCAGCATTTGATAATCATACTAAGCTATATAGCGATCTCCGTTTTATTTCAATCAAATGTGCAGCCACATCTATTTATTTTCATTTTACATTCAGTTTGAATTATTAGCTTTTCAACCAGGCCCCCATTTGAGTCCCCCTTTAAATGTTTTAATTATCTGTATATAAAAACAATAGAAGTCTATGGCATGTCCCTAATTAAACAGGTAAATATGCATGCTAAGTAAATGTGTGTGCATTCACCAAATGAATAAAACTGAACTAAAAGTCAGTAAACACGTGCGAGTGTGTGTTTGTCGATGAGCGCTACCTGGCAGCGGACGCTGAGTTTAGGATGAGTGGTGATATTCTGGTACTCATCGTGAACTTCAACTTTGAAGTTTGCTGGAGTTCGATTCTCAACAGAGAGCACATCATCTTCTGGAAACACCACAAGAGTGTGCGGAGGGCCTGAAAGATAAATGTCACCTGGTTTTTAACATGCTGCTTTACATTTCCTCTTATTGTTGCAGTTTCTGTGCTGTTTGTCATACCAGGTTGCAGAACAATTTGAAGAGACTGGCTGTCCTGCTTCAGTCCTGGGATGTGCACCTTCACTATGTACATCTGTCGAAAAAAATATCACACACATCTGAGTTCTGTGCTAATAGTGTCACTGCAAATATAAAAAACTTTTCAGCAATAACATTCTCATTATACAGTACCTGTTGGTTACACAATCACATACACCATATCAGTCTAATACATTCTTGACCACAGATTAAAAAACAAACAAACAATCAATTAACCCTTTCTCTCTTGATTAACATACATAGATACCTTCTTATTGATTATCTGTGATTAGTTTATGCTCTAATTATTTAAAACACTCCAGTTATTAGTGGTTAACTCAACGTTTGATGATCGTGACCAACTGTGATGATTGTGAAAATTTTCCCACAGTGATAAAATTGTGTAACACACTGCTAACCTTGTTTTGATGACTGATCTTTCCCATGGCCCTCACATTTTTGATGACACAAGTGGTCCCAAATGCGATTCCCTCATAACTCAGCTGTAGTGAACTAATGAGAGATTTTACCATCAGAAAAACTCACAAAAATGACATTTCCAAGATAGAAATTCACATTCACATAAAGTGAGTGCATTATTCAATATGATTTGAATGCAACATGATTTTCTGCAAATAAAATGGTTACAAACAAAACCACAACAGAATTAATCGCTGCACATCTAAACAAAACCCAGTAGCACCATTCCTGTTTATTAAAGAATTGGTTGAGCGAATAATTCAATGACTCACACATAAAGACAGTCACTTACAGTAAAAAAGTTCTTCATAAGCTCTCAAATTAATTCAATACTGATAAAAGTACATTAAGGATTTCTGCAGGTTTTATGAACGAAAATGTAAAGATTTTTAGGAACAAATAATGAAAACTCTCTAAATTTAAGTGTCTTGAATCAGCAAGTGTAAACGTAAGCATTCATTTCTGATCACAGTGCAAAAAGTGATGTTCTTCTGCAGTATTTTGGCCTTGTTTTCCAGTGCAAATGTCGAGATTTTTAAATTACAATGCATTTACTTATGAAGGAAAATGACAAGTTTTTTGTTCTGAGAAACTGATCAAAATGGAATGAGTTTATGATTAAAACAAGAAAACTCTGAAAATGGGCTCAGAAAATTAAACTTAATTCAAAGGGAGATGCATTTTCACACCCCATTGAGAGACGTTTGTTCTTGTTTTTAGGAACCTCACTGAATTTTGTTCAGTTTTTCAGAAAACAAGAATTCATGTCTTCATTTTGTATCTCAAGTAAATATATCGTGATTTAAGGATGTTTATATATTTGTATTGGAAAACAAAACAAAAAAATACCGAGGAAGATTCATTCAATTTTATGCAGTACATGCGGTATTTAATGCCATGACTACATGAATTTAAGACAGATTTAAGACCTTTTTAGGCCTTAATTTGTGGAAGGGCAAATTAAAACTCTTTAGTACCTTTTTAAGAGCTGCGGAAACCCTGATTGTTATTTTGCGAAGAATTGTGTTTTCTGACTTTTTTTTTTTTTTTTTAAGATTTGCCATTGTGTTCATAGCTTGTTGGTTTGTTTGTGGACTTATTTTGTTTTTAGAATTGTCATTTGTTTTGCACAAAGTATCCCAATTCGGAAGCAAACCTAACCCATCATGCATTGCTTCACTCAGTTTCATATTTTGAATGTGGCTTTCAGACAGCCTTCTCATTATATTTGATCCATTATAAAACGGAAGCGTCACAGATGAGCACTATGTCAAGTGTCTGAGAATGAGACTGATTCACTTGCATGTGTACAGTAGTCAACATTTGAAGTGGATCAAAACCTTTCATCAAAGTTGTCCTAAACTTGTTCTTGTCTTAGGACAACTTTGATGAACTTTTTTGATCCACTTCAAATGTTGACTACTGTATACAAACACAAAAAACCCTATTAACATTGGTTAAGTGAAGAAAGTGAAAAAGTGAAAGTGAAAGTGGTTAATAGCAGAATAAAGCAATGAACAGCATCAGGAAATGGTGGAAAGGATCAAATCAATGTCTACAGTGTGTACTTCGATCTCTACAGAGCTTGTGTGTCTATACTTTGACCTACCTACAATCCAGCTGGGGTTTAATGTCATAGGGTGGCTGGGTGGGATAATCAAACTCATCCCTAAAATCTAGAGGAATACTGAAGGGAACTCCGACATGGACAGGAGAGGAAATGACGCCTAGAACAAAAGATACTGCTGCACCTTCTGTTAGAGAAACAAAGGAGGCAAAGAGTGAGAATTTAATACAGCATCTGACAGGAGATGATTTCATTCAGTCAAGTGTTATTTTAGTATCACTGAGACACTGCTGTAGTTATTATTCATATTTTGAATTAATCTTCATATTTTCCATTTTTATTTTAAGTGTAGTTAAAGGTTTAGTAATTTTCTTCTGTTTTTTATTTTTATTATTTTTCTATTTTTTTAAATAAATGTCTATATAGTTATTCATTTTTATTTCATTTTTTTTTTCCAAGTTAGACTACATGGGAAATGAGAAATGTTCCCTTTGCAACTAGCTGAAATAAAATAACTTATTTTAATACTATTAACAAAAACATCAAGATGAAGTTTACAGTTTATTTTATTACTAGTAACAAAAATGTCTTCTATAGTTTTAGTTAACTGTAATAACCCTGCTTCACTCTCAAAACAGTAATATTTTATTTAGCAATTTAAATGAATAGTTCATCCAAAAAATGAAAATTCTGTCAGTATTTATTCACGTTATTCAGAACTTGTGTGTTTTCACTGAATAAACAAGAACAATTTTAGCAGCTTTTCTCATAAAATGTTGGTTCATAGTGACCCAAACAGTAAAATTATTCCCAAAAACTCTCAAAACTATAATTATATATATATATATATATATACAATATTTATATACACATGTTGCTGTCACTAAAAACTGAAAATCACTGGACAAATATACCTGCGAGAAGGACACACCATTTTTATACTTTACACTTCTTGTGCTTTAACACAGTAACAGTGATGTCAACTCGAATGCGATCACAGGTGATCACAAAAAACACAGCAGACACACAATACCTTCAGGTATAAACAGCTAATCTAATCACCTAATAAAACAAGTTCTGAGTAAAAGAAGGACTATGTTTAGAGTAAGAGTAGTATGCGGTTCTGAATTCAGCACAGGTGTGAACAGGGCCAGTGTGTTGGTGTGTTTTACCTTTAATGGAGAAATTGAGGGTGTGGTTGGGGAGTCTTTTTCCAGCCCATTCACTGGCAGAGTTGTCACTCAGCATGGTCTGCAGATGCAGCGTGTACTTCCCAAGCTTAATGAGATTCTCTGGAAGTTAAAACACTCACTTAGTATTCAATGAGAAGTACAGCAAACCCAAAAACTGCTAATATGTCCTCATTTCAGAAAAAACAAACAAACATAAAATTAGTCAAAACACTGATAGAGATGCATTATTTTACAATCAAGCAACTGGAAAAATTATTTGAATATAATAGTTTTGATGTAATAAAATTGTTTATTACTAGATTACAAACCAAAACATTCTTTCAAAGTATATAATACAATTTGACTATAAATTGTAAACAGACATTATAAAATACAATTGTACTAATCAATCTTAATTTTAATTAAAATTAAATGGGATCAAATCCCATATTCATCTGTTTTTCCTGATATCTCCGTTCATGTGCTTTTTTTTTATTCACCAGCATTACTGCTGATGGTCTTAAATATGGCAAATGAATGGAATCGAATATGAACATATGTGATGATTCACTTATTTTTACCCATAGGTTTGAACCAGTATTCCCACTTGGATGAATGAACACCAATGTGGGAGTTTGTCTGGATGTCTCCTTTAGGAGCTGAAAGAAGAAACAGATAAAACTTCTGTATGTCACAAGCATATTGTGCATAAACATAACAGAAATATATGAACAATACACATTACATATATAAATATACACATGCATACAAAATATACACAGGGCATACAAAAACTTGATAAAATTATAATGCACTGACTACAAACAATATTGTAGTAAATGAGACTCACAGTTCCAGATGACTTTCAGGTCAATCAGCAGTTTCTTGGTAGTGCCAGCCACAGGCAGCCGAGACATCGCGTCTCCTTTTTTGTTCAAAATCTCCACTTTAATTGGACCTGAACAAGAAACATATTTTACTATAAACTCAAAGTTAAGTCGATTTCTCTACAGGTCTGTAGTGCTGTTGGTACAAGATTAGATGAAGTGGTTGTTTTTGATGAGAGTATATTATGGGTTTTTTTAAATAATGTAAAATAAGTTGTAAGTTAATATCTTCGGCCAATGCATATACTGTAAGCTTTGCACTGCATGGATTTTGTATGTGTTTGTATGTGAGCGAGTTTGTTTACCCATGGGTGTGCCAGCCGGACGAACATCTTTCTCAGCCCAAGCGTTTCCCTCAGGCCACGCAACCCTCAGCCGGTCTGGAAGTCTGATGACAAGAAAAAATAAAAAAGAACAAGATAAGATAGGGTTACACGTTTTTGGGGGGGGGGGGCGGGGGTCTAATTGAGATTAGATTAGATTTAAAAATGTGATTTAAAAAAATACAGGTTTGCTGTGCTTCCTTGTATTGCTGCACAATTAGGCCAAAATTGTGCTCATATATCAATGTGGCTACATAATAATTATAATAATGTTAATAACAATAACAATAATAATAATAATAATAATAATTATTATTATTATTATTATTATTATTATTATTATATGGCCATATTGATAATAAATAATATTATTTAGAAAACAATATTTAATAATTATGTTTTTATTTCAGTATTATGTAATTATAGTTAACTATATATAGTAGCAGTTTTAACTATAAATTAAACTATGATATTGTTTTATTTAGTGATTTATATTTTTGTGACTAATTATTATTAATATAATAATTATTATTATTATTAATAATATTATTATTAATTATTATTATAATTAATATTATTAAACAAATGGTAAACCACAGAGAGCCCTTAAAGCTTCTCTTTTGTTGATAAATGGGAAGATTGTTGGTGTTCACAAATGCACAATAAAGAGACCCAAACTCAGATGCTCTTTAATTCTCTTTACTGTTAAGGTGAAGTACAGAATACAGCAGCAAGTCTTACTTTGCGAGCTCATCCTCGATTTTCTTCTTAATAGTTGCGGGTGCAGCCAGCCTGTCGATCTTAGAGATGGGAATGATCCTAAGCTCATCATACAACTCCTTCGGTTCCTTTAAAAAACACATCACAGAGACTTACAACAAAGTAAATGGCCAAAAAAGATTCAGAACGTTCTGAGTTTGTCCACTTTCAACTAGGGATGCACAATATATCGGCCACCATATTGGTATCGGCCGATATATGGGGCTTTTATGTTATCGAAACCGATAAGAAAATTTGGCCGATACATAAAAGACGATTAATAATGGATTATTTCCCTCAGCTGAGACACTTCAAACTGTTTGTCATGATGGATTTCAAATATGATTGGAATCACTTTGAAAAGAAAAATACTGTTACGTGCAACATGTGCAGGGCAAGTTAGTCATTATTGGATGTATAAAATTATAATGAGAAAATGTACTGTAACACAATGTTGGGACATCTTTGTGTGTCCTTGTTTCAGTTTGTTGTTTCAGGAAAAGCGCATCCACAACAGAAGTTACACATTCTGACTAGCACGTAACTTAGTTCAAGTTCACTTGCATTTGCGTCTTTTTGTGCTTATAAGTTGCAATATTATGTTTATACTGTATAAACATGCGATTAATCTCATATAGCCTGATTAAAGCACTAACAAATGTTATTTATTTGTAAAACAATGGATTAAGAAAGTTGATAATAGGAGTGTAAAATTAATTTTAAAACTAGGCTACTGTACTGGATGTTTGATTTATGTTGAAGTGCTTTGGACAAGGCTTTTAATGGTGAGACTTTTGTTTTTGTAATCAGACTCTTAAAGATTACATAAAAATTAGGATTTTGATTTATGAAAATATCGGGTATCAGCTTTCAAAGAAATAAATATATATAAAATATCGGTATCGGCCAAAATTTCCATATTGGTGCATCCTTACTTTCAACCATAATCAGAGGCAGAGGAAAAACACAGGACCACACTGCATCCATACAGTGAAAATGGACAAGTGAGTTGAATTATCCTCACCAGTGCAATCTGGACATATCCTCCTGTGGCGTACACATCACCTTCATGCTCTCCGTAGAGCAAGAACTTAACTATAGAGCCAACAAAGACGGGGTTTGTCTTCACTGACTTCACCTAAAGATAGGAAAGAAAATATTTGAGATGACTAGAATTACAACCTATAATTCATAATTTAATAAACGGCCTGATTCATATACACATTTTCATGTGATAGACTTTCTTGACACAACTAAGGATACAAATTAGACATTACTAGACATTTATACAGTCTGCACGATGCTTTACAACACCTGGGAAATACTGTGGAATCAGCACACTTACAGAATGTTCAGCTTTATTTTGTTTACTATAATTTTCTTTCAATACTCCACATTCAGTTATTATGCAAAATAATCAGTTATTTTCCACGACGACTCTACTAGACTAGGGGTCGACCGATTATCGGCGCCGATATCAAGCATTTTTATGATTATCGTTATCGGCAATTTTCAAAACTGATTTGCCGATAAAATAATTTAATTCTGAAACACGCTATTTGGCTCTGATGCAGCCTGTCGGAAGTCACCGATCTGTGGCCTATAGAAATTTCCGCCCACCGCTCATCTGATCTGTTGGGAGTCACGAGTCCGACCAATCAACGTGGAAGGCTAAAGGCACCGAAAGTTTTGCACTCTCACACCGAAAGCGCTTGCTAACTGGAGCTGCTTCAGTGATCACTCATCAGTTGTCTCTCAAAGGCTGCAGCAGATGTTGCTGAAGTTGCAATAAATCACAATCCACTACACTGAAGTTGCAAAACACCTCAGTATTATCTATTTATGGTTTCCGCGATGGGGAAAACGCAGACGGAATTGCGGAATCCAGCCATATAAATGGAATTTACTGTATAACGCAGAATGTCACCAGACATATATAGGGATGGGTACCGAGACCCGGTATAAAATTGGCACCGATGCTAAATTATGAAAGACCGGAGTATCGATAAGCTCTGGCGTTAACGGTTCTGCTATCGGTACTGGAGAAATTAAGAAAATACACATACATTTATTTACATTTGTCTGATGCATTTTTGCTATACGCAATTCAATTGTAGAGGAGCTACAGAGCGCACAAGGTGAAAGCCCTGTCTAATTGTGATGATGATAAAGGAGAGAACTAAACATTCAAACGTCTGCTTACACTTTAGGCCTGTGGCTGTGATATAAAGGCAATTTTATTAGGGATGCAACAATTAACCGCGAACCGGCTGAAAATCGATTCATATATGTGACGATTCAAATCGGTTGAGATGCCAAACAAATCGCGATTCAATTAGAAGTAGGAGTTTATATGAATGTATGTCAGAGGGGAACTTACTGTCTTTAGAAAAATTTAGATGGTATTTTTTCAGATATTTTTTTATGTGTACAGTAGTTTCAAGACCATTCTATTTTTGCTTCAAATTTCAAAATTATACAATCTAATTTAGATTAAAAACTGCTCATGTTGCATGTATGCAGCATCTTTGTTTGGATCATGATTAAAATGCAGTGGTTGCCTCTAATTTTAAATGGAAAGAGCACAGACAAAGCCTCATTTTGAATCGTGAAATCAAAATCGTGAATCGAATCGAATCATGAGTTGAGTGAATTGTTACATCCCTAAGTTTTATTGTTGATTTCGATTTTGGCTTCTAAGGATCATAAAAAGATGATATGAGGTAAAGATATTACAAAGTATCCACGTTTTGTCTTGCGCAACTTTCCCTTCACAGCGGCGCAGATTCGTTCCTCACTAAAACCCAAACTTAACGTCAGAATAAGCACAATCGGTGATTGTTGTAAAATGCAGTCTTTACTGTTGCTAAATTGTGGGTAGGGCTGGACAGTAATTCAATATCAATATGTATCACGATATATCTTTTTTTCATTAACAGTGATATGATTTTTAAACACATTTCCGATATTTCGATATACATTACCACTGTTTCCCATACATTGATTTATTTGTGGCGTTTGACTTCATTGAATAAACATGAACACTAACTTACACGTTTCAAAATCAAAACACGGCACAGGTGTTTTATATGAATGTATCTCTAAAGGGAACCGACTGTCTTCAGAAACGTTTTGATGGCATATTCATTTTATTTGATAACGTAGCGTTCATCAGCAGAGCTGATTTGATTACAGCCATTACTGGGGAAACCGCTAGTTCTATCGCTCTCAAAGCGCCTCCTGCTGGCAAAGAATCAGTTTACATTTTCAATAATAAACAAGGTTTATGTGAACAGCTGGGAGAAAATCCAATGTGTATCAATACACTACAGTATATGCAGTCACGTTCTGAATATTGGGCCATCAACAAAAGAAAATAACACAGCTCTTAATCTGAAAAACGACTTTAATAAGCATTAATCTATCCAACTATACAATGAAAACTATGCAGTGTTATTTTACTATTGGTTATTTTATTAGATTTCTTTAGTAGGCTATATTACTTACCCGAACAGTAATGTTAGTAGACCTCCATTCAAAAATTAAAGCACTGTTTATTTAATTTGTATTTTTTAAATAAATATTCGTAAGTTTGTTTTACTTTTATTCCCTTGTTTATGTTCTTACTGTATCTTATCTTATGTATATAAAACACCTCTGTGATTTATATACATAATGTGTATATAAATCTTATGTATATAAAACAACTCTGTGATTTATATACAAATTTATATACATAATGTATATGTAATGCCTATACATATACATGTGCAGGCATTTTGCACACTGGTGCATTTACAAATTGATGTATTATATTCGTACCAGTGATATTTAATTTACATTAAGCTCTTAATTTGTTTCGTTTAAATGTATATGTATATGTAGGGCATACAATATGTATATATATGTATATACAAAAAGTACCGATAAGAATACCGTTAAAGTACCGGATCGATAAGCAGTATCGGTAAGAGTAGTAATACACTTAAAACCTTAACGATACCCATCCCTTCATATATCGGTCCAAAATATCGGTTATCGGTCTACTTGTTCTGTAATAATCGGTATCGGCATCGGCCCTGAAAAACACATATCGGTCGACCCCTATACTAGACTACATGTGAAAATATGAAAACTACTCAATCTCACACATTGTCCTTTCTTGTAAGGCTTGCCGTCCCACTTAATGGCTTGGAATTGAGCCCAGGGTGCCTGAAGCCGTTTGGTGGCCACATCTGTACGCGTCGTCGAACCCAGAAATCCCTGAAACATCACCTGCAAACAGGCACAAAAAAATCTGTTGTTGCCATCTTAATGTCAAACCAGAAAAGCGTGATATAATACTGGAGTCAGTGAATATAATTCAATTTTGTTAAAACTATGGAAGCTTCAAAACTTTGGTGCTTGTATTTATTGGCAACACAGTTACAAAATTGACTGCTGAAGACAGTAGGCCAGTGATAGGCTTGTGTTTAGTATGATAATAATAACAGTAATTAGGGCTGGGCGGTATATCTCATGCGATATGCATGCGCATCTCGTCAGTAAAGCCGGCTCCTTGATTAGCGGTAAATCCCCATCACCTGTTTTCAAATGGAGCGGCAGTTAATACACGAGACCGTAGTTCACTGAGAAGCTACGCAATATCGCGTTCATTATCGCAGATGAATCGCCTTTGATAATGAACGCGATATTGCGTAGCTTCTCCAGTGAACTACGGTCGTGTATTAACTGCCGCTCCATTTGAAAAACAGGTGATGAAATTACCGCTAATCAGGAGCCTTTACGATGCGAGATGCGCATGCCATGTGCATGGGCCACGCCAACCTAACAATAGTAAAACGACACTTCTATTGATGTTTTTTTTTTTTTTTTAATGTTTAGTATTTAATGCTTTCATCTGTCAAAAATAAATGCAATGCTTTTGATTTGGGGAATTTTCTGCACCAAATATTTAATATTTATATACGCTACCAGTCATAAGTTTTTGAACAGTAAGATTTTTTTTTTTTTTTTTTAAAGAAGTCTCTTCTGCTCACCAAGTCTGTATTTATTTGATCCAAAGTACAGCAAAAACAGTAAACTTCTGAAATATTTTTACTATTTAAAATAACTGTTTTCTATTGTAATATATTTAATGTAATTTATTCCTGTGATTTCAAAACTCAGTTTTTGGCATCATTACTCCAGTCACATGATCCTTCAGAAATCATTCTAATATTCTGATTTGCTGCTCAAAAAACATTTATTATTATTATTATTATTATGTTGAAAACAGCCGAGTAAATTTTTTCAGGTTTCTCTGATGAATAGAAAGTTCAGAAGAACAGCATTTATCCGAAATAGAAATCTTTTGTAACATTATAAATGTCTTTAATCAACCTTTGATCAATTTAAACATCCTTGCTAAATAAAAGTATTAATTTCTAGAATTTCTTTCCCTAAAAAAATTATTCTGACTCCAAGCTTTTGAATGGTATAGTGCAGTGGTCACCAGCCTTTTTAAGCCCAAGATCCCTGACCTCGGCCTTTATGAAAGACAAAATCTACCTATTGAAAAATTGATAGAAAAAGACATCCCAGAATGTACTTCCAATTTGAGGCCTTTAATTTAGTATTTTAATTACTGATGCACCGATCAAGCCGATTCAGAATCAGATTTTCTTTTTTTTTTTTCTTTTTCTTTTTTTTAACTAGCAAATTGGCTGATTCTGATACTGATTTTTATTTTTTTTTTAAGCAAATTTATTTATTGGCTATTTGCTTTATAACAAACAAATTGGCCTTAAACAAAAATATCTGTAGACATTTGAAATTAGAGGCAACCACTGCATTTAAATCACGATCCAAGCAAAGATGCACACATGTTGCACGAGCAGTTGTTTTTTTTATTTTTTTATTTGAATTAGATTGTATAATCTCAGGATTTAAAACAAAAACAGAATGGTCTGACTTTAGGTTATATTTATTTATTTAATTAAATTTTTTTTTTGCTACATAAAACATCTGCATGAAACAAAAACAGCAGTTCTGAAAGAGACGCAAATTCTCTCTCTGACAGCAGGTGGCGCATATGAACCAGCCGTGATAAATCGTTTTTTGGGTTACGGCTGTAAACAAAGCAGAGCTGTGCTTCATACGGAGATAAGAGGTTCCTTTCAGTGATACATTAATATAACCCCTTATCCCCAATTCAATATTTATATTTTCTTCCCATATTTCGACCATCGTGAACAGTGAGCTATTGTTCTCTGTCTGCTACAGTATTTTCTCCTCTTTGCGCTCGTCTTCCACGTCTCTAACCTCTGTTAACGTCCCGTTGATAGACTCAGGCATGATATTGTTCTTTATCACTGTCCCAGTAGCTCCCAAAAATAACAGAAAAATACAGTACAAAGAATAGAGAAATGTAATGCATTTTTTTTTTACTTATTTTACTGTTATTTTTGGGATCGACTGGGACAGTGATAAAGATCTACCAGTCAATCGCGATCGACGGGTTGGCGTCCACTGGTATAGTGTATATTGTTACAAAGCTTTTATTTCAGATAAATGCTGATCTTTGGATCTTTCTATTCATCAAAAAATCCTGAAAAAAATGTACTCAACTGTTTTAAATATTGATAACAACAACAACAACAATAATAATAATAATTAGTGCTGTCAATCGATTAAAAAAAATTAACTAATTAAATCGCACATTTTTCTAAAATTAATCGCAATTAATCGCAATTAATTCCACCTAACATTAAAGTTTTTAAATATACTTTTATATTGCAATAATTTCGCATTCAATGTACAATGTACAAACAACATAAAGACAGTATATTTTTAATATTTCTTTAATGGCATCTTTTTTATGATTGAAGGCCAGCATCACTGATATCAATACTACTGATGTCTCTATAAAACAGTTTTTTCCCCTGAATATTTAACCATTGACTGTAGCCAGTCAGCATTACAGTATAATTTAGATCTATAAATTTTAACATTTATTAGACTTAACTTCTAATTTAAGTGAACTTAAAACAATCATCACATGAACCTATTATAATAAATTACATATACTTGTGCACTTCAGCAGAAATATACAGAAAATGAATACTTACCAAACACTAAATTCTAAATTAAATATAGATGAACCCCTTAAAGCTATAAAAGTTATTGATTTCCTCTTTTTTTCTTTGGTTCTTGGATTAATAGACATCACAGCAGCTGGTTATTAGCTTATTTGCCTGCTATAGCTTTAAAAGCTGCTGCTGCTGAACGTGACGCGGATCTGACAGTCTTTACTCTCTTTACATTTTCTGACCCACTTCAGGTCTTAAAGTCTCTACTAATGAGCGGACGAGTTGTATCGGGTGTTTTAGATGAGGGAGACAGTGCTGGGGTGCCTCAGGACAGTTTTTAAAACCATTTCAGAGACATGTTCTTAAATGTGACGCATATATAACATATTGCATGCATGCACACAGTTTTAAGGCAGCTTTAATCGCCTTTTTGGTAACTTCATGCCTTAACTGACAGCATAACTAGGACATTGCATGCACGTAGTTTCTTTCGCTGTTTGATATGAAATGATACAGGCTACGAGCACAGTATCTTTTCCGCGCTCGTTTGACTCGCGCCTGGCGCGGAGGCGAAGTTAGAGCGCGTCTGAAACGTCTCCGGTTTGATGTGGTCATAAAGACGTTCTGCATCTAAATAAACGCAATCCTTTTCAAGAAAAAAAGAGACAGAGGCAGCTGTTGCGAATGGGGTGGCCAACCCTAGCCCCGCCCCTGCGTTAATTGCGTTAAATATTTTTAACGCATTAATCAGAAAAAATTAATCGCATGCGTTAACGCGCTAATTTTGACACCACTAATAATAATACATGTTTCTTGAACAGCAAGTCAGCATATAAGTATGATTTCTGAAGGATCATAACACTGAAGACTGGAGTAATGATGCTGAAAATTCAGCTTTGAAATCACAGGAAAAAATTACATTTAAAATATATTCAAACAGAAAACAGTTATTTTAAATAGTAAAAATATTTAACAATTTTTACTGTTTTTGCTGTACTTTAGATCAAATAAATCCAGGCTTGGTGAGCAGAAGGGGCTTGTTTAAAAAACATTAAAAAACCTTACTTTGCAAAAACTTTTGACTGGTAGTGTATGCAAAAGCACACATTAAGCCATTACAATGCACTGATCGTGGAGATACACCTGCGTTTCCATACCTGGCCATACACATACCTGCTTATCGAAGCGCTCATGACAGTCTTTTAACCAGTTAGTAAACTCCCTCTCAATCTTCACTCGCATCTCCTGGATAAAACAGAAGACTGTGTGAACTGGGCCTTCAATCACAAGCATGTTAAAACACCTGTCTTTCAGAGTTCAGGTGTGTTTCTCTACCTGGCCATTGTGCACTCTGGTAAAAATGGTGTTGTTGTCACGGAGTTGGAGCTCCAGGTCCATGAAGGTAAGTTTGTTGGTACTGACTTGGAATCGGTCGTTGGCGAAGAGAACTCCTGAAATCCGGTTATAACACTCCAAAGGCACTGCACCTGTTTTCTTAGGCCTTGCACACCACTCAAACCTAACAAACACACACATTACCATCCAGTTTAGGCAAAAGTAAAAACAAAAAATTTCAAAACATTGTGTTATCTTTCTGATCTAAGGTTCTTTCGAGCTTTGCAATATCTCTGATTCGTTTGTAACTGAGAGAGGAAGTGCTCTTGCTTGCCTTCAGAACTATTTTTTATATTTTGTTTCCTCTTAAAGCAGCATTTTTTTTTTTTTACTGTTGTATCCCCAAAAGCCCCAACAATAAGCACATCTTCAAACATGGCAATCCAGAAATGTGTTTTAGCATTATCAGCATTTGTGACATTACTGAATAATTACCATAAAATTAATAGTAATAATACTATTAATAATAGTTTGTAGCTTTATCAGTGTAACTTTTACGTTCTACTTGACTACATTTTTTAATAAGTTTATGTACCCTTTACTCCAATTCATTTCTGATGAGTAATGCAATTCCATGCAACTGCATGGAAACAAATTTTTCTGCAACAGTTTATTTCTGCTGCAAGAGAAGTGATATCGCCATCGACAGTGCATTGAAGGTACTATATCTTGTCTGTTTTGCCCTTGCTCACCCAAATTTGTCAACAAGGCTGCTTTATGCAAATGCGAGTGCATTAGCAGGTAGTTGTGAATCGCTGGTGTTTCATATATGAGATGAAGACATGCATGCAGCCGGTGAAGAGGCTGAAATCAGCACGTCCAGTGCAAGTAGGTTTTGATTATTTCATTTAACTTAATATTTTATTTATCCGTTATATTGAAGAAATATCCTCAATATCCTTTTTGAAGGACATTGGTTTACTTATGCCATTTTTGAGCACTTCACTTGATCCTATGTTTAGTACGAGTAAAATACTTAACTACTGTTAAATTCAGATACTTTTGCTCAGGTTGCATTGGAATTGGTGACATTTTTGCTGTAAGGTATCTGTACTTTTACTCAAGTATGGTTTTCAGGTACTCTTTACGCCTCTGTGAGATTGTATAATCATAAATAGGTGATAAAGGTGTGGGTTAAAGAGAAAAACACCTTATATTTTGATGTGTATAATTATTAGCTTTTTCTATAGGTTTTTTTTCCACTGGTAAAATAGGTCAAAAAGAAAAAAAAGAAAGTGAACTGACACTGAATAGTCCAAAATTATCAAACACCCATAAGAAATTTCAAAATTACAACGCAACCATCAGACAACAAAATGCTCATTGGGTCAGCAGGTTCACAAAAAACAGGTTGAAAAGAAAAAATGCATATTAACCACAAAGGACTTTCAGAGTTAAAAATGAGAAACTTACTCTGAGACAGTGGTGTAGGGAATGAGCCGCCCATTCCAGAAGCACTCAAAGATTGGTCTTTTGCCCCGAGCTTCAGAGTTCAAAATGACACAATCTTCATCCTCATCCTCTGAAGGACCTAAAACAAACACATAGACCTACATAGAAAAAATATCTAGGGATGCACACTATATCAGCAGTCAAACTGGAATCAGCTATTATTAGAGCATCTTTCCCTACAGAATGCATCACTCCCTTTTGAACTGGACATCATTGCATACAAGACGGGAAATTCACTGGTATGTTTTTATTTATAAAGTTCTGCTGCGATTCTTGCATGAATATCTTCAACAGTTGCTGAAATCTTATTTTAATATACACACAACTAGATCATCTAATTATATTTCCTTGGCTATTCCTAGGAAGAAAACTACTTATGGTCGTTCCGCTTTTGAATTTGCTGCCCCAAATGATTGGAATGTGCTACAAAAGTTATTGAAATTACAGACAATTATTCCAGTATGTGCATTTAAAAAATTACTAGTAAGTGCTCTGACCTCAACCTGTAAGTGTTTTAACTGAGATTTTATTTTTTATGTATTGTAATACATGTTTGTATGTTGATCAGGAGATATTAATTCGCCTGCCAGGCTGTTATTGAAAATAAGAACTTGTTCTTAATTAACTTGCCTGCTTAAATAAAGGTTAAATAAATAAATTAAAAAATCTTTCTCATGACTGTCATCAGTGTGGAAGGCCAAATTTATTATTTACAATACCTAATGCATATGGATCCACTGGGTATGTTTCTCGATCATAGAGGAATGGGTGATAACGGATCAATCCTTCCACTAACGCATCCCCAGCGCCGGTGGCTTTAAACTCAAAAGTGGAAAAAGCAGAGTTGATATACAGAGTCTGCATGTCAGTATCCACCTCCCTCAGATTCATCACACGGGGGATTCGAGGGGGGCGCTCCAGCAAACTGATCTGAGAAATAAGAGAGAAAGCAAGGACTCTAATGGACTCAGAAACTGAATGATCAATGCATTTAGTGCCATAAATACATAGGCATCTGTACCTGAATGTCAATGTTGGAGACATGGTCATTTTTTCTCTGGTCGTTTCCATCAACTCCATGTATATAGTAATGGTAAGTATGCCTGAAATTAAACAAATGGCATTAAATGCGGCATAAAATTCAAATTTACTCACCCTCAGGCCATCTAAGATGTAGATGAGTTTGTTTCTTCATGAGAACAGATTTGGAGAAATTTAGCATTAGATGACTTGCTCATCAATGGATCTTCTGCAGTGAACGGGTGCCACATTTCTCCAAATCTGTTCCCATGAAGAAACAAACTACATCTTGGATCTAGGGTTCAAAAAAGACATTTGTTTGCAAATCAGACATCACAGGTCTAGCTGTGCGATGCAAACTATGATGAAGCTATTAAAATAAACTAAAACAACTAAAAATGAAGACTTCCTATTTTAATTCACCCCTCAAGAATTGTTTTTTTTTTTCCTCTGAAGAACCAGGATTCCCAAAGTCTTGAAAAAACCGAGATATATGTTTGTTTTCTACACCAGTAAAAGTCATGGAAATTAAACTCTTACAACTCCATGTCCATTATTTCATAACATACATGCATTTTTCTAATTATGACTAACTCTAAAAAATTTTTAGTTAAATATCCTTATCCAGTAACTTTACAATAACATGATTTATTTGGATAAATCAATTAATTCGAATTAATTAGAAATTTAGAATTAGAATTTAATTAGAATTATTTTAGTTCATTGTTTGTTTGTTTTTTGTTTTTTTACAAATCATACCAAAATATTAAATATGAAAACAAAACTAGTTAGGGGGCCTTTAAATACCATTGTGAACAATGGGAGACAAAAAGGTTAACCACTATTTCCTAACAAATAAAATTCTATTCCTACTAATATAATTCTCATCATTTTAACCAACAACTCTCGTGCAAAAACTAGAATAAAAATAAATAAATAATAAAACATATTAAAAAAGGTCATGTATGTGCATTTGAGACGTACGCCAACTCTCTGGTCCACAGATTGAAATTCTGTTTCAGGTAGGTAACGTGGTCCTGTTGGATTCCAGTGATGACAACCGCAGTAAAACTCTCCTTTCCATCTTCTTCCATCACAATGGGCCGCAGGAACTGCTCCTCGCTGTCAATCACGTGTGAGTAATCACCAGGCTGCAAAAGACAACGCATATACTTTTAAAAATCATATCCACAGGCTAACAATGACATGAGATGAACTGAATTTCCCTCACCTTCCTGTTTCTAATGAAGCCAGAGTAGATTTCTTCCTTCTTCATCTCCTTGCGCTCAAAGTCTTCCTTAGACATGACGAATTCATGAACATCTGGAGAGCCTGCAGGTTTACTGATCATCTGAAACACACATTGAATTAAAAGAACAGTTCAATCACAACAGGTTTTACATGGGTCAATTTAAGAGTTTCTAGAGACCTTTTTAAGACCAAGTAAAAGAAAGTTTAAGGACCAAATTAACTGGAACACAATCCGTCTACAGAAGAGTCAAGCTTTAAATAGGAAATTTAGATGCTAATGGTCTAATCCGATTCAATGATCTATGCTAAGCTAAGCTAAAAGTGCTACCGCCAGACCCGGAGATTGGCTGAATGGATTCAAAAACGGTAAAACTCAACTGTTTAACTCTTGGGGAGTTGTAAAATGAGCCTATTTTCAAAAAAAGTGGAGTGTTCCTTTAAGTAATTTTTATAAACGTGCTTAGGTAAAAACATTACTGGTGTGCATCTTGAGACAAAACAAAGGCACTGATATATTTTAAGATCAGTCAGTGCAACTTTCTTTCAGTTGAAACAGCTCAGACTTGCATTTTAGTCTGGGACTAGGCCTAAGCCTTGTCTGTGAAACCGGGGGTTAATTTTGTTCACCTGTTAAGCAAACAAGACTTTATCTTGTATTTCAAGTAAATTTATCTGGAATTTTTAGATATTTGTATAGGAAAACAACAGAGAAATACTTTGGAGGATATTTATTTTTTGCAGTGCACCCAACATTTTATGCCATAACCTTATGCACTTAAGCTTTTCTGTTCTGTTTGTACCAATGTAAGTATGAGTAAATGACTGTCCATGCAACCATTTGCATGTTACAATTTTATAAACTATCAAATCAAATGACAGAAAGCATGTAGGAGATTGTGTACAAAAGTTTTGATCAGGCTGATCATTTAGACACCTTAGAAATGTATGTATCAAATCCAATACAGTAGGATTTATAGGGTTAATTTGCCATTTCTCACACTCAGGTTGTTCCAAGAACACAACAGGAGATATTTTTACATTTTTTCATCATTTTTATGCATTGAAAGTCAAGTGTGCAATCAAAACTTTCATGGACCAAAAACACAAAAAGACATTTTAAAAGTAAATCCATTTGAATCGAGTTAATCAGTGCTCTGAAATGCACTTCAAAAGCAGGTGTTTACACTTTTTACTCACTAGTTGTAAAAACTTGTACTAGTTGTCTCTCTGCATATTAAGCTAGGACAGTGCTGGGCGATTTTACAAATTAATTTGAATTTAATGTTTTGCCATGATTTTATTTTTAGAAATCAAGGAATCGCAATTTTGAATAGAAATATTACCAAATGTTAGAATTAGACACTTTGACAATATGCCAATAATAATAGTAAAGAGAAAAGAACGATCCAACTGCATGTTGGTGCACATGATTAACCGCTCTGTGAAGGACCGTAAGTAGAATATATCGCTAGGTGCCATTCACACAGAATGCGCTTTTGTGATGACAAAGATGCGACGCGGGCAGTGGAATAGGAAAAAATGCAAGATGGGAGTTAACTTCTTTAACTTGAGGGCCGTGTTTTTAGATTGCCATTTCATGCACGAGACGCTGCAAGAGACACAAGCGCATACGCGTGCACATTTACACAGAAAAACAATGGAAAAGCAGTGCAATCAAAAATAAACCCTATAAAGAACTAACTCTGTATGTCTGACATTTCATGTTTATCATCATGGTGACAGGCTGAAAGCTGCTGTTCATTGTTTTAAAGAACATTTATAGTTAATAAGTCTACTGGTGTTATACCTTCAGTCATTTTGAATTTGAATTACCTTGACTTTTGAGGGGTTTTTTTAAAGAATTTTCCTCATATTATTTTTTAACATATAATACACTATATTGCCAAAAGTATTGGGTCGCCCCCTTCTAATGAACAGGTTTGACTACTTTAGTAATTTCTATGAGTACAAATCTTAATGTTTAAGCATATAATGATATTCTAGGAAATTGTGTGCTTCTAATATTATAGCAACAGTTTGGACAGGACCCTTTTCTACTCTAACATGACAATGCCTCTGTGTATAAGGCAAGGTTCAAATAGAAAATGATTGATTCAGTCAGTGTGGAAGAACTTGACTGGTCTGCATAAAACCAAGTCCTAATCCCAGTTGAACACTGGCTCTGGTGTGACTGTAAATGCAGACCTTGAGCCAAAAACTCATCACCAAACACCAATGACTTGTACATACACTATATAGACAAAAGTATTGGGACACCCCCTTCTTTAGAGCAGAAAAATGCCCTTCCAAATCTGTGGCAACAACGATGGGAACATAATTCATGTATTTAAAAATTGTATTTCCATCTCTGTTGCAACAGGTTTGGAAGTTTCTAAAATGACTGTTATCCATATGTACAAGTCATTGGTGTTTGGTGATGAGTTTTTGGCTCAAGGTCTGCATTTACAGTCACACCAGAGCCAGTGTTCAACTGGGATTAGGACTTGGTTTTATGCAGACCAGTCAAGTTCTTCCACACTGACTCAATCAATCATTTTCTTTTTGAACCTTGCCTCATACACAGAGGCATTGTCATGTTAGAATAGAAAAGGGTCCTGTCCAAACTTTTGCTATAAAATTAGAAGCACACAATTCCATAGAATATCATTATATGCTTAAACATTAAGATTTATACTCATAGAAATGACTAAAGTAGTCAAACCTGTTTATTAGAAGGGGTGACCCAATATTTTTGGCAATACAGTGTATGTATAAGACAAGTTTGCACAAGATGTTGTTGTAGTTCATGCATCTTTTCAGCAAAGATATTTAACAAGTCATTTGTTTAACATTTACATCATGTTGACAACTTCATGTGTGCTGCACTTAGAATAGAATTTTCTTCAACTAGGGGTTAATAAAGAAAAAGTTACTTGAATCATGTTGTAGTTACATTTTCAAGTTGACTTAAAAGTCGTAAAAAAAAAAAAATCCAGAATCGGTCAAACGTTCTGGAAAAATCGAGATTTAAATTTTTTGGCATATCGCCCAGCCCTAAGCTGGGATTGAAGAAAGCACTTCTGCTTTAATTAAAAGTAATACAAATGAATACAATAGATGTGTTACAAGTGTGACATTTGTTAAATAAAAGTGAATTAACTGCATGCAAACATACTCTGACAGACTGGCCGATGTAAAACACAGCCTGTTTGCCCCCGACTCCAAAATACGAGATGTCACTGTTCAGACTGCGTGGAACTGGATCCGGCCGCACATAACCGGCTTCTTCCCTACACCAACAACAAAGAAGAGGAAAAAAGCTGATGGTTTTATCAAGGCAAGCTCCATCAGAAGAACATTAAAGAATTACAGATAATATACTCACCTCCTTGTCATCCAAGATGTTCATGTCTTTCTTTCTTCTGTCGTAAAGAAATTATGTTTTTTGAGGAAACGTTTTACGATTTCTCTCCATATAATGGACTTCTATGGAGCCTCCGAGTTTGAACTTCCAAAATGCAGTTTTAATTTTCTCCTCCAACTTCAAAATCGTCCTACGTCGCTGTTTTACCATCTTTTTTGCAAAGGGCTTTTGTTCTTCTTTGCATGTTCACTTTGTAAACACTGGGTCGGTACTTCTGCAGCGATGTAGGATGATGTAGGAAGATTTTGAAGTTGGAGGAGAAAATGAGATGGGAGTTTTTGGACAGCCTAACTGTCTTGAAGCGGAAGACACAGAGTTCAAGCAGTGCTAGACGAGACGAGCATTTGAGGTTAAAAAGTATATAATTTGTAATTTTTTAAACAAAAATAACTGATTGTTTCGCTAGATAAGACCCTTCTTCCTCGGCTGGGATCCCTTTAGAAGCTGCATTTAAACTGCATTTTGGAAGTTCAAACTTGGGGGCACCATAGAACTCCATTATATGGAGACAAAATCCTAAAACATAATTTCTTTATGACTGAAGAAAGAAAGACAAGAACATCTTGGATGACAAGGGAGTGAGTACATTATCTGTAAATTTTTGTTCTGGAAGTGAACTACCCCTTTAATATAGGCAGCTCACAATCAGTACAGTTGAGCGTAATATTATTTCACATTTTTGACTCATAATCTTCATTGCATGACCAGCATGACCAGAAATGTGAGTTGTTTTGTAGTGGCTATTTGCATTTTATAATAAAATAACACAGGGCACAAAAAGCACAGGTTTTATGAAGAGCAGACCTCTTTATGCCGTTTTCTCGTATGAACTTGGATAGCCTGTAAACGGCCCAGTTGTTCAGCTGTTTAGATGTCATTCCACAGCCGTTATCCATCACCACAACAGCAGGTCCTCCCTGAGACTCATCAAACATCTGGAAAACACAGAGAGAGCACAACACATCCGGTTCAGGAGACTAATAGCTGGTCAATGTGCAGTAAGTGTCACAAATAGTACTGCTTGCCCTTAACAGTGCACTGAATGAATATGTTTTCATTATTTTTCTCAGATGACTAGAAAATGTGTAATATTTTCATGCAATATTGCAAAAGGAAAATGTTGGCAAAATGCATTAGCATGACCAGCATCAAACCATAATGAGCTAACTAGACAAATAACATTTTAGACATCATAATCACACTCCTGCTCTAAAATTACACTCCTTTATTAGATACAGTTTGTTTTGCAAGTATACCTTGCAAAAACTAGAACACACTGCCTCTGAATGCATGAGCTCAATGAAAAGAAATCAAAGGGAAATGTTAATTTTATATATGTGACCCTGGAGCACAAAACCAGTCTTAAGTCGCTGGGGTATATTTGTAGCAATAGCCAAAAATACATTGTATGGGTCAAAATTACTGATTTTTCTTTTATGCCAAAAATCATTAGGATATTAAGTAAAGATCATGTTCCATGAAGATATTTAGTAAATTTCCTACCGTAAATATATCAAAACTTCATTTTTGATTAGTAATATGCATTGCTAAGAACTTCATTTAAATAACTTTAAAGATGATTTTCTCAGTATTTTGATTTTTTTGCACCCTCAGATTCCAGATTTTCAAATAGTTGTATCTCAGCCAAATATTTTCCTATCATAACAAACCATACATCAATGGAAAGCTTATTTATTCAGCTTTCAGATGATGCATAAATCTCAATTTTGAAAAGGTGACCCTTATGACTGGTTTTGTGATCCAGGGTCACATATTACTAGCCCATAAAACTACAAAAATAGTTTAAGCTGATTACATATGATCTAATTCACCCCAATATTTATATGCTATAGAGACATATAATAGCCTTATAATATATGCATGTTGGGCTTATTATCAACAAAAAAAAAAAAAAGAAAAAAGAAAAAAAAGATTGGTCAAATTGTCATTTGGCTAACATGATATAAACAGAAAATTATGCTTTTTAACTTGTGTACAATAAATATAATGCATAGAACATCTAACATTTAAATGCCTCAAATCTTCCAACTGTAATGTTTCATTTGTAATAATCAATTAATTAACAGCCCTAATGTGCCATGTACACTACCATTCAAAAGTTTGGGATCAGTACTTTTCTTTTTTATAGAAATGATTACTTAAATTCAACAAGGAGGCATAAAATTGATCAAAAGTCACAGTTAAGACATTTATAATCTTGAAAAGGTTTTCTATTTCAAATGAATGCTATTCTTTTTATTCAAGAAAAAAAAACAAAAGATGTATCATGGTTTCCACAAAAAAATATTCTGCAGCAAAAACTGTAGTCGTTTTTTTTTAAACTACATATTTTTTAAGAAATGTTTCTTGAGCAGCAAATCAGCGTTTCAGAATGATTTCTGAAGGATCATGTGACACTGAAGACTGAAGCAATGATGCTAAAAATTCAGCTTTGATCACAGGAATAAATTACATTTTACTATACATTACAATCGAAAACAGTTATTTTATATTTTTATAAAAGTTTATTTCACAGTATTATTTTTAAGGTATTTTTGATCACACAATACTGGACATCTGCAGTCACACTGTCAATGTAAGTCTACCTTTAGAATGTAAAACAATGAGACTGACACAGTTCACAAGGGTTTGTAATAAAGGCTGAACTCTCACCAATCTGATTTCAATTCTCCTGATTCCTGTGTTTTTCGCTGTGGCTGACAGTGCGTTATCAATGAGCTCAGCAAAGGCATAGGCTGCAACACAACAGAGAGAGAAAAACAGCTCATCAAACTGGCAGTAGTGTTGGGCGATATGGTCATTTTTCCTATCGTCATATCACCAGCCTGTTTTTTGTTAATGTGCTGTAAAGAAAATTAAATGCTGGTGACGATGCAGTTTCGTCATGTTCATTCACAGCTGTTCATGTCTAAAAGATGTCTCTTTTAGCACTCTTGACATAAACTGTAAATAAAGATTTATTACCCTGCAGTTCAATTTTGATGTGGGCTTGGTTTTAGAGTCCATTTTTAAAACATTTCAAACGAGGAGGAGAAGCCTAATCCTCATTTGCGCACGCATGTGTGAAGTGCGGCGCTGAGGTGAAATAGCAGGGTCAATTTGATAATTATTATTTATTTATTTATTATTTAGTCATTTAGCAAACGCTCTTATCCAAAGCGACTTACAAATGAGGACAACAGAAGCAATCAATTGTAGTATTAAAACAACTAAAAACAGATGCAAAACTAAAAAGCTAAAACTTTATAAATGGATATACACATTTTTAAAAATAAAGAAATTAAATAAAAATGACAAATGCATACAACAAAATTTCAAAACTTAACATTTAAATGAAAAAAAAAAACAAAAAATAAAGCTAAAAACAATTCAAAATATTAAAGAACAAAAGGTATAAGAGTATAATAATGATTCTAACATAACACTAAACCAAACACCAAAAAAACAACTAACATATATATATATATATATATATATATATATATATATACACACACACATTATATTGCCAAAAGTATTGGGTCGCTCCTTCTAATAAACAGGTTTGACTACTTTAGTAATTTCTATGAGTACAAATCTTAATGTTAAAGCACATAATGATATTCTAGGAAATTGTGTGCTTCTAATATTATAGCAACAGTTTGGACAGGACCCTTTTCTATTCTAACATGA
>JAFVLL020039393.1:0-50650 GCA_021397915.2 Tor tambroides | reverse complement strand
TCGCGTTCATTATCGAAGGCGATTCATCTGCGATAATGAAAGCGATATTGCGTAGCTTCTCAGTGATCTACGGCTCCGTGTATTAAACGCCGCTCTATTTGAAAACAGGTGATGGGATTTACCGCTAATCAAGGAACCGGCTTTACTGACGAGATGCGCATGCATATCGCATGAGATATATCGCCCAGCCCTGATTCAACGTTTATTTCGCATAAACTTTTAGCCTGTGGCAATAAAAAAAATTTTTTTCAGAAACTGCATCTGATAGGTATATTTACACAGACTATTTAGAGGTTGCATGAATTTCATTTGCATGGGTTTATGCTTGTAGCCAGTAGTTGGCGATATGCCACTGTTCTAAAAAAGTAAGTCATTCAGTCATTAATTCAACTGATTCCTTCAAACACCTGATTCATTCTAGAATACAGCAAGTGACTAATTTGTAAATTAATTTGTCTATATATTTAAGGTCATTCATTTTGTGCATGCAAACAGTTTGCAGCAGTGACTTTAAGTGCATGCTTTTAATGTGTTATATGCAAATACAGCCTGTGTGTGTTCATGGACATGTTTGTGTGTTTTTGCATGCTTTGGAGAGTGTGAGCTTGCATATGTTAAGCCAGAGATGTACATTAAGTATGCAGACAACACATGCTTTGCCAGCGTGTCATCGGTTTTGCATACTTAACATGTGTTTAATAACAAACAAGGAGGCGATAGTTTCCTTAAAATTTGTGTCATCTTTATTCCAAAAGCTGATTTTAACATGTTGACTCTTTTACATGAACTGACTTGCTGAACAAACTGTTTGTCTTTGTCAGTAGTTGAGCTGCAAGACTGTAGAAGTCAGCCGTACATGCCTAATGCGTTTAAGAATTGCATTCGCACACAACGGAAAACACACTTGACCCAAGTATGTGACACAAACAAAATGTGTCTGTGTCATTCTACACAGCATCAGCTCTGTGGAGAATCAGAGCTCAGAGATGGGGAGAGACACGTTGGAAAGAGAGAGGCACAGAGCGAGACGGAGGTGTCCTGTAGTGAAGCGTCTGGGCGGTATGAGGCAGACGTGCCTGTTAGCTCACTCTGAGATCCTGCTGTGAAGGCCCTTAGTGTCTGTCTGCTTTAAAACATAGCCAGCAGACACCTGATTCTTATGCAACAGCTTCCTCATGGTGTCTTCATAACACCGTGGCTCTGTTTCAAAACCTAGTGAGCATTTCAAGGCATTGTATGTGAAGGCTGTTTCTGAAAGATAAAAATGCTATTTTAAACACCTTATGAGATCAGCATCACATTTATTCTTTGATGAGAAGGCAATCCTGCAATGCATTGCAGTAGGCTCAGTAAAATAAATTGTCTAAATGTTTTTTTCCTTCTGATTTTACTGATTACAGGCTTGCTAAATAATAGGTAAAATAATAGATAACAATAGATAAACCGATTGTAATCGTAAGGAATTTTATTCTAAGTTTTAGATTTTTAAAAATATTTTATTTGTATTTATTATGTTATTAATTGTTTTAATTTTAATTTAAAATGGCATTTTTTTCTCAGTGATTTTGCTGCCTATACAGGCTTGTTAAATAATAGCTAAATATAATAGCTTTGTGTTATTAATTGATTTAATTTAATTTAAATGGTCTTTTTCTCACTGATTTTGCTGCTTACATTATAATTGTACGTTTTTTTAATTGTATGGTTTTACAATTTATTTATTTTTATTTATGATGATGATGATGATGATGATTGTTGTTGTTGTTGTTTTTATTATTAAAATGATCTTTTTTTCCTCACTGATTTTACCGATTGCAGGCTTGCTAAATAATGGATAACAATAAATAAACTGATTGTAATTGTAAGATTTATTTATTTATTTATTCATTTATTGTGTAATTTAATTTAATTTAAAAATGACTGTTTTCTCACTGATTTTTCTGCTTACATGCTTGCTAAATAATAGGAAAAAAACAATATCTTGCAGGAGATAAATCAATTGTAATTTTAAGGATTTTTAAATGTAATTAATTTATTAGTTTATTTTAATATTTTATTTAATTTGTTTCTATTTTATATTTATTTAATTTTAAATTTAAATAAATTAACTAAATTTTTTTAAATTTATTTATTTGTTGACTTATTTATTTTATGTTATTGTGTAATTTAATTTAATAATTTAATTAAAAAATGACTGTTCTCTCACTTATTTTGCTGTTTACATAAACAATAAGAAAATGATAGACAACTGATAAATCAATTGTAATTGTAAGGATTTTTATTAGGGTTTTTTTATTTTATTTTATTTATTTTGTTTGTATTTACTTTGTTATCGTTTAATTTAATTTTTAATTTAGTTTAAAATTGGTTATTTTCACACATTTTGTTGCTTACAGTCTTGCTAAAGAATAGATAAAACAATATCCAACAACAGATAAACTGACTCTCATTGTAAGGTTTTTATTACCGCTTTTTGAATTTATTTGTATAATTTAATCTAATTAGCAGTCATGTAGAGCATTTCAAATCAGTCACTTGCAAGGTTTCAGCTCAGCAAAATGCCTTTGAAGGTAGTTGCCTATATAGGTAGACAGCAAGGCAGTTAACTAAGTTAAAGTCATTCTCTTTCTTGTGTTCTGGTTTCATCTCAGTCGTTGTTCATGTCTGTTACATTTTTCATGTACCTTCCCCTTTCTCTCTGTCACAGAGGACGGTTACGAGCTGTTTCGCGTGGCGGAGAAGTCTCACGGAAGCTGGATGAAGCTCTATGTGGATGGAAACACGTCAGAGGTTCTGAGTAACATGGGCAAGAAGGTTCTCAAACAGTATCTGGAGGCCCTGAAGGCCATGAGTTCAGCTCTGAGCAAACAGCTGGGCAAATACGACATGTACTCCATGATCATGGGCATGATCTTCATACTGCAGGTGAGATCCGTGCAATCCTGAAGACACAACACAGGGCTGTATTTGCATCACTCACAGTCTGGTTTTGTTCACATCACATTAAGTATGCAGTCTACTCAAACTAAACTTTATTCAAGGTTCTGGCTGTAAAGGTCAGTCTGATTCATTCTTAAAGTATTTCACATTTTTAACAAGCAGGTTTTGCTTCAGCTATCGTAATTTCACATCTATATTCAGGCAGGTTTTGGCAGATCCTCGTCAGATTCGAACATGTGCTCCTCCACATCTATTAATTGCAGTCATAGAGGAAACTAAAGCGTTTAACACTTCATAATACTCATTTCCTGGTGCAAAGTGAATTTGTAAGGTGTATGTCACAAAATTACACGTGAAAGCAGTTTTAACTATTGATAAGAAAATTAATTATTTAGCAAGTTAAATCTCTTTCAGAATCTACTGGCAGCCTTTTACAGAGACTATGTGTAGTTTCTTTTTTTTCAGCATTTGTAAGGGAATTTTGAGTAAAATAAATTTGTGAAATAAATAGATTTAAAAAGTATGTCATATAGTGTAAAATAAATGTTTTGATTTTTATTTAGCAACTTTATTGCATTTTATAATGCATTTTTTTCAGTTTGAGAGATAATATGTGCTATATAATGCATTTTTAGTTCATGTTCATTCATATATTATATATATTCATATATTCGGATTATCTAAAAATACTGCATTTTTGAAAGAAGTCTCTGCTGCTCACCAAAGCTGCATTTATTTGATCAAAAATACAGTAAAAACAGTAATATTGTGAAATTTTATTACAATTTCAAATAACTGTTTTCTATATGAATATATGTTAAAATATAATTTATTCCTGTGATCAAAGTTGAATTTTCCACATCACTACTCCAGTGTCACATGATCCTTCAGAAATCATTCTAATATGCTGATTTGCTGCTCAAGAAACATGTATTATTATCAATGTTGAAACCAGTTGTGCTGCTTAACATTTTTTGGAAACTGTGTGATTTTATGACGAAGAGAAACATTTTTTCAGGATTCTTTAATGAATATAACGTTCAAAAGAACAGCATTTATTTAAAACCGAAATCTTTTGTAACATTAGAAATGTACTGTCACTTGTGATCAACACAAGATATTTCAACACAAGAATCTTGCTGGACCCAAACATTTGAATGGTACTGTACGTTTCATTTGCCATTATTCATTCAAATACATCATTTATTTACGGTATATTGCCATTGTATCAACCATCGGTCACCAATACTCTCAATGCCGCCATTGAAAATATATGAGTGCAACTAGTTTAAGATTAGCTAAAGATTTGTTTAAAAATGTGGAATTTAGCTGCTGATCTTAAATGAGTTGTAAAAGGATTAAACTGCTTTATAGCGTGTGTGAAGAGTTTAATGGTTTACTACTTTGTGTTTGTTGTTTACTGTAGTGTCTGTGACCAGCTGCTGTGGTCATTCTGTTTTATTCTGCTCCATTTAGGAGAAACTATAAACCTTAGAAAAAATAGATGCGTGACTCTCATGAAAACAGTAGAGGTCATTTCACTCAAGATTATAGTGTAATAAACAAGAAACCATGTTTTGTGTGAAGCCAGTTTGTAGAACTTTTAAATTGTGCACTAATGCACACATAACATATCTATCTTTCTGGTTGACTCTAAATTTATGGAAAGATTTATTTTTCAGTTGTTTGCTGGCTGAACGATCAGCACCGTGGTACACAACCACTCCATACAGCGTAGTTTCAATAAATTTCTTCCGTCGGCCGATAATAAGGTGAACGGCAGTGAGACGTGAGTTGAGAATGGAGTTCGGAGGTCTTACAGTGGCGTGAAGGAGGATCAATGTCTGGGTTTGAAGGACTGCGGCCTTTCGTCTCATTTACACCCCTCACCCTGCCAACTCATTATGAGCTTGATTAGTCCCTCTCTTCTCTGTAATTAACAGTAAAGAGCTTGCCAGCCCTCACGGCAGAGTTCAGATCCAGCCTGGTGCTGGTTGTTGGAGAAGCAGGAGAGCCCTTCGGAGTCTTCCGGAGTTTATTCCTTCAGCCTTTCAGTTTTGGATTTGTATTTCCACTGTTTCTTATTTCCTCAAGTCATCATGAAATCAAAACTGACCCTATTTGCTTTCCTAAAACAAATTCCTGTTTTTTTGTGCCTATTTCATCAGTACAGATTATTCCTGTAAAGATGTTTGTTTTATGTATTTCTTAATCTTTCATTAATATGTGATTAACAGCATTCCTTTTTTGGAAAACAATGTTAAAGGGTTAGTTCACCCAAAAATGAAAATTCTATCATTAATTACTCACCCTCATGTCGTTTCAAACCCCTGAGACGTCCGTTCATCTTCGGAACACAAATTAAGATATTTTTGATGGAATCTGAGAGCTCTCTGACCCTCCGTAGACAGCAAGGGTCCTTACGATCAAGGCTCAGAAACGTAGCAAGGAGATCGGTAAAATAATTCATGTGACATCAGGGGTTCAACCGTCATTTTATGAAGCTACGAGAATACTTTTTGTATGCAAAGAAAACAAACATAATGACTTTATTCAACAGTTCTTCTCCTCTACGTCAACGTAGCGCCATTTTGGAGATATCCGCTGGACGGAAACTGCATACGCTCTTCTGTGTCAGCTGCACCGCACAGATACGTCTTCTACGTATATTTACGCTTTGATTTGAACGAAAACAGCGCATCCGGTATGCGGCTGACACAGAAGAGCGTACGCAGTTTCTGTCCAGCGGATATTCTCCAAAATGGCGCTAGGGTGACGCGGAGGAGACGAATTTGAATAAATTCGTTATTTATTTTTTCTTTTGGTTGAACCCCTGATGTCACATGGATTATTTTACCGATCTCCTTGCTACGTTTCTGGACCTTGATCATGTAAGGACCCTTGGTGTCTATGGAGGGTCTGAGAGCTCTCAGATTTCATAAAAAAATATCTTATATTGTGTTCCGAAGATGAACGAAGGTCTTACGGGTTTGGAACAACATGAGGGTGAGTAATTAATGACAGAATTTTCATTTTTGGATGAACTATCTCTTTAACCAGTAGCTATTAAGCACTGTTTTAAAGGGATGGTTCACCCAAAAACTTAAATTCTGTCATTAATTACTCACCCTCATGTCATTCCAAACCCGTCAGTCCTTTGTTCATCTTCGGAACACAAGTTAAGATATTTTTGATGAAATCTGAGAGCTCTCAGGCCCCTCCATAGACAGCAAGGGTCCTTACACGATTAAGGTCCAGAAATGTAGTGAAGACATTGTTAAAATAGTCCATGTGACATCAATGGTTCAGCCATAATTTTGTGAAGCTAAAAAAGAATACCTTTTTGCTGACCTTTCTGTTCTTCGTAAAATCCACAAAAATATGAATCAGCACAACTGTTTTGATCGTTCTGTAATCAGAAATGCTTGTTGAGCAGCAAATCTGCATATTAGAATGATTTCTGAAGGATCATGTGACACTGACGACTGGAGTAATGATGCTGAAAATTCACATGAATAAATTATATTTTTTTTAAATATTCAAATAGAAAACAGTTATTGTAAATTGTAATAATATTTCACAAAATTACAGATTTTTCTATATTTTTATTAAAATGATTGCAGCCTTAAGGCCATTGCACACTGAGTCCGAAATTTTCGCAATTTTCGCATTGAAAAATAAATACGACCTTACGTTGTGTTAGTCATGTTTACACACTGCCTCTGAAACTTTCGTCCGTCAAAAAAAAAAAAAAATGGACCGGGTTCGATTTTCTGCGTTTTCGCATCCATAGCAAGCATTTTGATAGGAAAGGATGACAAATGCGAAAAATACGAAAAACACATATGAAAGTTTCAGACTCAGTTTGCAAGGACGTTTAGCCTACGTTTACACTAGTGTGTTTTCATTTTAAAACGCATAACTTTTGCTACGGTTACGCCTGTCGCTTACACTATTCCGGCGTTTTCGACCCTCGAAAATGGAGACTTTTGAAAATGCTGCAGGCCCCGTTTTAGTTTGAAAACTCAGGGTTGTGTTTCAGTCTAAACGGACCAAAACGGAGACTTTTGAAAATGATGGCGTGGCTGCCCACATTAGCACTGCGTATCCTTGACGATCGTGTAAAACGATAACATCATGCTCATTGTTGTACCCATAGATATGTATAGATAGATTCCCCATTTGACCGCTCCAAGCACGCAGACACGTCCGCCATCTAAATAATAGGGAATCTACCTATTCATATCTATGGTTGTACCTGCATGAATGGTCATGTGACATGCGTTTTCGGTTGTGTAGTGTAGACGGAGATCGTTTCTGAAACTCAGTGAAAACACCAGTGAAGACACCATTTTAAAACGAAAACGCACTAGTGTAAACAGGGCCTTAGTGAGCAGAAGAGGTTTGATACAGTATGTTAATATGAGCAGTCATATGTTAATGCACTCATGGTTGTGACATCATAACCATTATTTCACAGCTTAGGCCTTGAGAAAAAGTTTTGCTTTTTGCAACATTCGCCTTTTCAAAGTTAGGTTGATGGGTTTGTATAAGTTTAGAGGACTGTGGCGCGACAAACTCTACACTGCAAGCACGTAATTCAGCTACTCTTGCGTTGTAGATGCGGTATTAGACTGTCAGCACGCTAAAACCCTCTCTGAGAAGATGCATCTCTAAATCCATCCCTTTAAAGCTGTGCTGCTACAGCCATCAAAGCAGCGCTTTTGAAACAAATTCACCACGTTCAAGAATAAACACAATTACTGTCGGACTTCAAATCGCCTGTCGTGAGTGATGTTCCTGTTATTGTGCACAATCCATAGCTATCAGTTTATTTGCAAAGACTATGATAGTTTTGTGCAATAGAAGATTATAGTTATTTATTTGTTATAGTTATTTACCCTGTTTATTTGTTCAGTATCTGTCAGATACCATATTTAATGTGCAATTGACGGCATACACTACTGTTCAAAAGTTTGGGGCCAGTAAGATTTTTTTTTTTTTTTTTTTTTTTTTGAAAGAGATTAATGCTTTCATTCAACAAGGACATATTAAACTGAAGTGACAATAAAGATGTTTATAATGTTACAAAAGATTACTTTTATAAATAAATGATGTTCTTTTGAACTTTCTAGAATCAAAAGGATCCTGAAAAAAAGTAACACAGTTTCCACAAAAATATTAAGATTATATATTCAAGACTGGAGTAATGTTTGCTAAAAATTCAGGTTTGCATCACAGGAATAAATTACGTTTAAAATATATTCAGATAGAGAACAGTTATTTGACCAGGGTTTCTCCATCTCATATGACCCACTGGATGCCCTCAAACCTTCTGACATTCTCCAGTCCCACATCCCAGTGGACACTGTGTCCTTTAGATCTCATTGGCCGGATGAGGTATCGACTGTTTGAAGACTGTAGTACTTCAATAATGGATTTCACTTAGCAAATACAGCTGTTGAACTGTGGCAGGAAAAGGTCTTTATCTCACACGCACATATAGCATGCATCAAATGTGGTGGTTTCATCAATTCTGCAGACCTGAAAAAAAAAAAACGCAGAAGATGAACAGTGTTATATGTTTCCTCCATAAAGCTTTGAAAAATAAGTGCTGTTTTAATTGAATCTTTATGAAGAGTGACTGATGTTAACATGCTTATGAAGATAAATGTTTTGGTAACACTTCACAGTAAGGTCCCATTAGTTCATAACAGTAGTTAACTAAAATGAACTAATAATGAGCAATTCATTTGTTACAGTATTTATTCAAATGTCTTGATAAAAATATAACTGTTCATTGTTAGTTCATGTTAGCTGGGGTCCATTAACAGATTTTGATTTTAATAATGTATTGGTAATTTTTTTTTTAATAGTTTGTGTTAACTAATGTAGTTACAGTGCCTTGCGAAAGTATTCATACCCCTTCATTTTTTTCACGTTTTATGTTGCTGCATTATGTTAAACTGCTTTAAATTACTTTTTTCCCCACATCAATCTACACTCCATAGACGATAATGGTAAAGCAAAAAACAAACAAAAGGTTTTTAACATCTTTGCAAATTTATTAAAAATAAAAAACTTAAATGATTCCATTGCATAAGTACTCATACCCTTATCTGGGACAGTTGGAATTTAGCTCAGGAGCATTCATATTGCTTGTAGGTGTTACTAGACTTTGAGTGAAGGTAACCTGTGGCAAATTCAATTGAATGGGTATGATTTGGAAAGGCACACACATCTTAATAAAAGGTCTAAAAGCTGATAATGCATATCAGAGCAAAAACCAGGCCCTGAGGTCAAAAGAACTGCCTGTAGAGCTCAGAAACAGGTTTGCGTCAAGCCACACATCTGGGAAAGAGTTCAGAAAAAAATCTGCTTCAGAAAAGGGTCACAGAAGCATGTAGTCTCTGTTACCCTTAATGGAAGAAGTTTGAAACAACCAGGACTCTTCCTAGAGCTGGCCTCCTGGCCAAACTGAGTAATTGATGGAGAAGGGCTTTGGTTGGTGTGGTGACCAAGAATCTGATGGTCACTCTAGTTGAGCTACATGATCATATGTGCAGATAGGAGAAATCTACAGAAGGACAAACATCACTGCAACACTCCATCGATCTGGGCTTTATGGCAGTGTGGCAAGACTCAGTCCTCCCTTCAGTGTAGACACATGAAAACACTCTTAGAATTTGCAAAAAAGCACCTAAAGGACCCTCAGACTGTGAGAAATAATATTATTTGGTCTGATGAACCTCAATTCCAAGCATCACGTTTGAAGGAAACCAGGCACTGCTCATCACATGCAGAGTATCAGCCCAAAAGTAAAGTGTGCTGGTAGCAGTCTCATGCTGTGGGGCTATTTCTCAGCAGCAGGGACTGAGGGAGTTGTCAGAGTAGAAAAATGCTCAATGCACCAAAATATTGAGATAATGAAAACCCGGTCCAGAGCATTCAGAACCTCAGACTGGGCAGAAGGTTTACCTTCCAGCAGGACAATGGACCTAAACACACAGCAAGAGTGGCTTATAGACAACTCTGTGAATGTCCTTGAGTGGCCCAGCCACAGCCTGAGCTTGTACCCAATCAAATATTTCTGGAGAAACCTGAAAATGTGCGTCTGCCCCCATCCAACCTGACAGAGCTTGAAAGGTGAAGAATAGCAGATGAATGTCCTTGAGTGGCCCAGCCACAGCCTGAGCTTGTACCCAATCAAATATTTCTGGAGAAACCTGAAAATGTGCGTCTGCCCCCATCCATCCTGACAGAGCTTGAAAGGTGAAGAATAGCAGATAATTGCCAAATGCTGATGAGCAAAGCTTGTCGCATCAAACAAAAAAAAGACTTGAGGCTGTAAAGGTGCTTCAGCTAAATATTTAGTTAAGGGTATGAATACTTATGCAATGTACTTTTTTCAGTTTTTTTTTTTTTATTTGTAATTAATTTACAAAGTTGTGACAATTCTGTTTTTGCTTTGTCAATATGGTGTATGGAGTGTAGACTGATGTAGAAAAAAATTAATATAAAGCAGTTAACAAGGCAGCAACATGACAAAACGTGAAAAAAATGAAGGGGTATGAATACTTTCGCAAGGCACTGTAATGCCAACAAACGAAGCCTTCAGGTGCAAATGTGCATGTTTGTTTTTTTTTTCCCCTTAAGTCTCTATATTTCCCCAACGGAATGTGTTTCTTTGTTATTCAAGGTACCAGATTCTTTGTAAAGTCTGCTTATGTAAAGTCGTCTTCTCTTGAGGTTAAGCGCATGAAATAACATCATTTAGATTCCATTGGCTCCTGTAAGACTCTGCGTGTCTCCCGAGGGTATTATGAGACAAAAAGTTTGTTATAAGAAAAAAAAAAAATAACGTTCAAAACTGATAAAAGGTCAAATTGACTTTTTATGCTAGATTTTATTTTGTTTTGCTGTTTTACTTAATAGCTTTGACTTTTGTCATTAATTCAGCTTTGTCAATTATGACTTTTTGTCAATGACTTGTCAATTTTTACTTGTCACTATTTCAATTTTTATTTAATTTTGTCATAATGACTTGTGTGTCAGTTTCAACTCGTCACAATGATTGTTATAATTAAGACTAATTCTGACTGTCATAATGACGTTATATAAACTGACTATGTAATAATGACTTAGTATATCATTTCAACTTACGTCATAATTGACTCAGTGTGACATGACTTATGTCATATGATGACTTGTCTTAATTTTGACTAACTTGTCATTTTATGTCAGTTTTGATTTTTGTGTCATAATTTTGACTTTGCATGTCACATTTTATGTAAATTATGACAATTATTCGCAAGTCATTTTCAACTTTTTATCATAATTATGACATTTTATGTTAGTTTCAGTTGTATGTCATGACAATTTTGACACTCAGTATGTCATTATTTCTAATTTTCCAAAGCATGATATTTGTAATGTGGCAGAAATGGCTTTCCATAGACAACAGCCAGTTTAATCTCTCTGAATAAAAGGGTCTGAGAGATCCCCAACTTTTAATAAGCATGAAACTTTTCTTCAAGCACTGATCGGAGGACAGCACATTTCCAAGACTCCTGTCACCCTGCTGACTCCACTTGTGAAGGGATCAACTAATACAAACACTAATACACGCAACAACCGAATGCACACCTTTCCCAGAACCTGCGGGCTGCCTTTGAAAGAGTCAGGAATGCTGCATTTCCGCAGAGGCTGATTCTCTATCTTGGTCAAAATTGCTTTCTTGTCTTTTATAACTCCCTCTATCGTGGATACCTGGACAGATACACAAACAAAGAGACGAAAAAATATCAGTGATGACTGGAATTAAATGCATGCTTATACAATAAACAAACGGCAATAAAACAGTTTGCATGTTAGTCAGACTCACAGTGGTTAGTTCTGAGACGTCTAATCCGCATTTCATGAGCTCTGATTTGAGCTCATTTAATTTGTGGGTTGCATCTCGCACCTGACCTGTAGAGATATATGAGTCACACATGATCTGAGCAAAAATAAATGAATGAATAAATAAATTATTAACTAAAGCAAAATACGCAGTGCCTACATTCAAGTTCAGATGTTAGTTGATTATTGGTTTCAAAAAATTCCTTGTATATCAAAACGTTTTGGGAAAGGCGATCTTTCTTCTTACTGAGACTCACAATTTCTTTCTGATGTTCTGCATCTGAAAGAGATCAAAATATCAAAAATGGATTACTGCACACCTCCATTACACTCCCTAAATAATAATATCATTGCAGTTTAACAAATTAAGAGTTTAAAGGAATAGTCACCCAAAAATTTGTTTACTTTACTCCTTACCTTCAGGCCTTGATAGATATACTTACAGTATATATTTAATTTATATAGAACTGTGCAATAATAATAATAATAATAATAATTCAACTACACAGATGCATATTAAACATAAATACTGTTTGTCACATGTCATTAAATTTGAGTACGACATGGACATTATCTTACCTTATTTAGTATAGATTCAAGTATCTCTTATCTGTGACAGTCATTAGTAACGTAAGTGATATTGGGCTGTGTGTCTGCTGACTAACCGTTGCAGAATCTGAAAGGCAGGATATATGGAGCGATGGTAACACTATTCTGCTGAATCTCAGGCCTGAACTGGAGGATGTACTCGGCTCCATCCACACCAGGACTGTTCTCCAAAAGTGCCAAATCCTACAGGACACAATCAATAACATCCATTTAACATCTAAAGTTCTTCATTTTAACTGGAGTACATGCATGCAGTTTAGGTGAATCCATACAGAGGCCATGCATAAAAAGAAGGGGTTTTACATATTTATATTTATGCATTTATCTCCATGCATTTTTAAAATCTTTTTGTATGCATTTTTAACTCATTGACTGATAGTGCATTGCTCTACTGTTTATCACATCCAACAATCAGTCAATATAATTTTTTTATGTACCTGTCCATTTAGTCTTTTTTTTTTTTTCAGTTAACTTGCACAAATCTCACTGGAACTGGGTGTCTCTGCAATTGTGTGTTTTATCTGAAATTTGTGTGCATGTGCAACAGCTGTTTTGTTGTTTTGAAAACTCATCACAAAAATATCACAATAATAATTGTGATATTATGAAATGTTTTTAACAAATTCCCATATTTTATTCATATTTCCTCAAGTTTCGATTAAAAATAGTTTTTGTAAATTGAAATACAGATAAAATAAAAAACACATCTAAAATGAAAAAAAAAAAAAATTACAAAACTTGTTTGTAGTAAAAATACTAAAACTAAATAAAAATGAAATAAGATATTTCTGTTCAGCTTTAAGTTCTTTTTCAGTTTTAGTAAATTTGTTATTCACTTTTGTCATTTCTATTTGTTTTCTTTTTTAAACATATCTACTGTTTTTTTTTAATAATTAGCTTTATTTTTTTAAAGAAAACTAATAAAATTAACAAAAACGCATATCAAAATTACTAAAATTAAAATTAAGCGAAATTAAGTGAAAAATTTACAGAAAAATAAAAGCAAATTCTAAACATGAATAAATACTATAATAGTATACGAATAATCCTAAAATGTGACCCTAGACCACAAAACCAGTCATAAGGGTCAATTTTTTCAAAATTGAGATTTATACATTGAAATAAATAAGCTTTCCATTGATGTATGGTTTGTTAGGATCGGACAATATTTGGCTGAGATACAACTACTTGAAAATCTGGAATCTGAGGGTGCAAAAAAAATCTAAATATTGAGAAAATCACCTTTAAAGTTGTCCAAATGAAGTTCTTAGCAATGCATATTACTAATCAAAAATGAAGTTTTGATATATTTACGGTAGGAAATTTACAAAATATCTTCATTTACTTAATATCCTAATGATTTTTGGCATAAAAGAAAAATGGATAATTTTGACCCATACAATGTATTGTTGGCTATTGCTACAAATATACCCCAGCGACTTAAGACTGGTTTTGTGGCCCAGGGTCACAAATAACACTGATACAAACAAAGGAAAACAAACAATCACTCACAGTAATGAGAGTCTCCCCGTTAGTGAGGCTGTATGACACACTTGTATCTCCATTCTCGAACAAAGGAAGCGCGTCTCCTGCGCCTTTTACTGCAACAATTACATTTCCATCTAAACCCTCACCAGCAGCGTTACTGTATTGGTCCTGCCAAGTAAGAAACAAACACTAACTGAAGCTTTCTGCATTTATTTGATCTAAATGTTATGATTTGAGAGTACAGAAATGACAAGAAAAAGGGCATTGTGCAGAAATGGACTGCATGAATGCTCCAAATAAATCAGCAAATAGTAAAATAATTAAAAAATATAAATAAAATGATCACTTATCTCTATCAGAGACCGAAACTCACCATGATCTTCAGATTCAAGCTGTCCAGCAGTGTGCGATTGGCCCGAATGCTACCATTGGACACAACAGGAGTTGAAGGCGGAGCCTCAGGGGCTAATTTCACCGCTTTATTGGCAACAACATTTAGTGGAGTCTAAAACAGAAACACAAATACGTATCCTAAAGTAAGCAATAGGATATAAAGCTGCACATACAATAAACTGGACAAAATAAAGTGTGTGTTCTCACCTGCTTGCTCCACAGATGTTTGGTTTTGTCCAAAGCCAACACAAACTGGACAACATACTGTCCTGCAAGCTCTGGAATCTGCTTATCCCTGAAAAAGACAAGCAAACAAAAACACAAGGGTCAAAAATGAAAATTAATGTACATGTGAGTAATATTTTATACATATATAGCTGCTATTGTTTAAAAAAAACAGACACAGGATGATTGCTGACAAAGGTGTTTACCAGCAAATGAAACATTTCTTGATTTTTCTATGGCTTTGAAGGTTTCAGTCAGTTCCAGTAATGTAAAATAATTTAGAAACTCTCTGCTACAGTCAGGTTTTTCATGAAAGTGTCTTTAAATACTGGAAATGCAGGACATTTCTGAGAGATTTGGCACCGGTGGCAGCTTTTCAAATACTAACAATGCTTAAAAACATTACTGCTTCACAGTTGTTATGAAGTAAAACATATAAAATACTTTGAAGTTCTTATTTCAGACTTATTTTGCTTTATTGTATTTATTACCTGAAGCAGAAGCAGTCGTCCTTTTCTGTGACTTTGCGTTTACTACACTTCAGAGTCGAGGCCTAAGTTAAAACACAAAACATAGTATTAAACAATATTTTGAAAAATTGAATAAATCAGACTATGCATTCTCCTTCTACACATAATATTACAACCGGCTCTGTTTGTCATATAATTACCCTGTGTTCAAAATCAAAATTCAAGTCTTGTCAAAATTGTATTTTGTAACACCTGAGCAAAAATGCCTGTTACATTATGTAGTCAGTCACAAAGAGAAAAAAAATAACATTTTATAGACTGTAATGGTTCTAAATGCTTCATTTTCTTTTAACGTGCGCACAGCAGGGTGCACCTTAGAATAATTCAGCCATCTATTGGCCATTATTGTCATAACATGATTTTGACCTGACAAAGTCATTTTTCTTTCATATGGCAGCAATTTGGCCCAAATGCATCATATTCTACTACTGTTTTTACAAATATGTGACCCTGGACCACAAAACCAGTCATAAGGGTCCATTTTTGGAAGCTGAATAAATAAGCTTTCCATTGATGTATGGTTTGTTAGGATCGGACAATATTTGGCTGAGATACAACTATTTGAAAATCTGGAATCTGAGGGTGCAAAAAAAACTAAATACTAAGAAAATCGCCTTTAAAGTTGTCCAAATGAAGTTCTTAGCAATGCATATTACTAATCAAAAATTAAGTTAATATATTTACAGTAGGAAATTTACAAAATATCTTCATGGAACATGATCTTTACTTAATATCCTAATGATTTTTAGCATAAAAGAAAAATTAATAATTTTGACCCATACAATGTATTTTTGGCTATTGCTACAAATATACCCCAGCGACTTAAGACTGGTTTTGTGCTCCAGGGTCACATATATATAAGTGCTGTTAATCGATTAAAGAAATTAAATAATTAATCGCAATTTTTTTTCTAAAATGAATCGCGATTAATCACAATGAATCCCACTTAACATTAAAGTTTTTAAATATACTTTTATATATTGCAATAATTTCACATTCAATCTCCTAATTAATGTAGAAACAACATATATTGGTTTAATGGCATCTTTATTAATGACTGAAGGCGAGTATCACTGATACTAATATTACTGATGTCTCTAGGAAATTGTTCTTTTTTTCTAATATTTAACCATTGACTATAGCCATTCAACATTACAGTATAACTGACAGCTATCAATTTTAACATTTATTTGACTTTAAAAAACAGCCTAACAACTTCTAATTTAAGTGAACTTAAAACAATCTTCGCATAAACCCATTACAATAAATGTCATATTTACCTGTGCCCTTCAGCAAGAAATATACAAAAATTGAATAAAGTTATCAAACACTAAATTCTAAATTAAACATAGATGAATCCTTAAAGCTAAAAAAGTTTATTTCCTCTTTTTCCTTGTGTTCTTTGATGAAGATGTCACAGCAGCTGGTTATTAGTTTATTTGGCTGCTATTACTTTAAGAGTTGCCGCTGCTGAACATGACACAGATCTGACATGCATGCTTGTAGCTTCATTCACACTTTGATATGAAATGATACGGGCTACAGCGCGCGCCGGTGCATGTGTGTGTGTGTGCAAATGAAGAGCACGCGTTATAACGGATGACAGGACAGGAAAATTAGTTTTTACCAACATATGACCTGACAACATCTACATCTGACCATCTTATATACTTATACATATAAGATCTAAATAAAAGATTTTATATATTTCTCAGCTTACTGTAGTAAGGCTAAACAAGGTGTAAATAACAAAAGCTCATGATTTTATTGACTACTTCAGTGCAGTTACTATTAAAATATGTTATTAAACAACAAAAACGTTAACACTTTTGCATTTCCTGATACAAGGTGCGACCACGTTTAGAAAAGCTTAGAAGGGTTAAAGGGATCGTTCGACTAAAAATAAAAATAAAATTCTGTAATCATTTCCTCACCCTCATGTCGTTCCAAACCTGTATGAGTTTCTTACTTATGGAGAACACAAAAGAAGATATTTTAAAGTATTTTGAAGAAGCAAACAGCATGCTATGGAAGTCAATAGGGACCATCAGCTGTTTGATTACCAGCATTCTTCAAAATATCTTCTGTTATGTTCAACAGAAGAAAGAAACTCGTACAGGTTTGGAACAACATGAGGGTGAGGAAATGATTACAGAATTTTATTTTTTGGGTGAACTGTCCCTTTAAGCAAAACATGGATTGAATTGTGACTCAGATATGAATCTTAACACATTTTGAGAGACTTGCCCTTGTGGTTTCAAGCAATGTGTCAAAGTAAAGACCAAATGGAGTGACTCACGGTAGAGGGTGGATGGGAGCCTGATACCGTGCCCTTCCACAGCAGCATCGAGAGGTTTGCCGGGCAGATGTTTCTCACCGGCGTGCCTTCCTCAGAAATCACGATCACTGTAAACACTAAAGACACCCGAAAATATGACTTGCACACTAATCTGTACTGAAATTACAATATAATGTAGGCTTCACTATGCTTATATGCATCCACACACACCTGGGAAAACGTCCCCTGCATGTAAGGTAGCAGCACTGTCATATTTAATAGAGAGTTCGATGGGTTTGTTGGGGTCAGGAATCAAGTTTAGTTTTACTACAGGTCCAGGAATCCCGTTCCTGCCAAAAGACCCCCGAAACTCCAACTGATGCTCCCCTCTACAGAAGAAAGAGAAAGCGAGATTTTTGTTGAGCATCATTTTTTAATGGCACATATGCTGATATAGTGAGAATATGGCAAAAAACACCTTAGTTTTATTAAACTTAACTCATTCAAACTGAGCAAAAATATGCAATTTGGTGCAGATGCTGATATTCATACGGCTAAAAAAGTAAGATGAAATTCTGAAAGCTTGTGATGTAAATCAATGAGGTTTTTTATAACAGCGTAACAGACTACTTGCATAAACGATATAAACATCAGTCATCACTCTGTATCTCCCAATAATACATCTTGGCAAGATGATATTTGCTTAGTTTTATGATCAAAACGTTCCTCAGAAGCCTGATGATCATATTTAATACTCTCTTTTCAATATGACTTTGCTAATAAATGATGTCTGGATCATCAAGTAACCTAAGCTGATTCAGTCCAGTAGGTGTTCATACTGAAATAGTAACAATATCAAAATTATACTTACATTTGCTTTATAAAAATCAGTAAAGACTTCACAGCAAAAAGACACGTGAAGAGCGAGCTGAAGGTGGACTTTTGTACAATTACACTAAAAGACCTTTTACTTTATAAAGGATTATCAGCAAAGTTTGATCATGCTGATCATTTAGAGGCCTTGGAAATTCATGTGTCAAATATAATACAGTAGGCTTTATAAGGTTCAGTATGTACTTACTTTGGACCACTTATAGTTTCTAATACGAAGCAAGCTTTTCCTTCTGAATCCACAGGCTGAGATATTAAAGACTTTATCTAAAAGAGAAAGACAAAAAAAGGATTAAAAATGTCATTACTTCAGTTGAATAGTAGGGCATTATCTCTTAAGTAACATTTAAAATATTAAAAGTTTATATTTACAGACCCTACAGGTCTGTAACTCAATTTTATTTTTTAAATTTCCATTGCATAAGTCATAATGCAGAAATGCAGATAAACAGTCTATAGGTCTACAACTGAGAAGCTGATGGATTTCACAATTTAATGTTTCATGTTCATGCATTCATTTTTTTTTTTTTTGATCGTTCATAATACACTAGTCAACATTTGAAGTGGATCAAAAAAGTTGTCAACTTTGTCAACTTAATTCGATTAATTGAGAAGTGATAAAATTTCGAATCTTTTAGTGACATTGCGCTGGGTTGATCTCACTTATGTTGTACAGTGTATGTTAAAAAAAGTACTTTTCAAGTACAGTCAAAAGTCTTTTTTTTTTGTGATTATAAAGCAAAAAAAGGTCTCTAACACTAGCCTGCTATATTCTTTTTCTATTCCATCTGTTTTCTTTTATTGTATCTGACCATGGACCACAAAACCAGTCTTAAGTGCCCATTTTTCAAAATTGAGATTTATACATCATCTAAAAGCTGAATAAATAATCTTTCCATTGATGTATGGTTTGTTATGATAGGACAATATTTGGCTGAGATCCAACTATTTGAAAATCTGGAACCTGAGGGTGCAAAAAAATCAAAATATTGAGAAAATCTCCTTTAAAGTTGTCCAAATGAAGTTCTTAGCAATGCATATTACTAATCAAAAATTAAGTTTTGATATATTTACAGTAGGAAATTTATAAAATATCTTCATGGAACATGATCTTAACTTAATATCCTAATGATTTTTGGCATAAAAGAAAAATTTATAATTTTGACCCATACAATGTATTTTTGGCTATTGCTACACGTATACCTGTGCTACTTATGACTGCTTTTGTGCTCCAGGGTCACATGTAATAAAAAAAACAACAACCTTGCTTCGTGTACTGCGTTAAGCTAACAGAGACTTGTCATAGCACTTGCGTATCATTGCTCTGTTGTTGATTTTGATTGCTTACATAATTGTCCTCATTTGTAAGTCGCTTTGGATAAAAGCATCTGCTAAATGACTAAATGTATCCACAGGCCTCTCTTCCCCCAAATGTACCTTCAACTGTGGCATCAGAGCCTTCATCACAATCTCAATCCGCTGATCTGGTGAAGGATTTCCCCATTCGTCACACAGCTGCACGACCAGCGGCGCGTCCAAGCCTTGGCCGTTCACGACCTGCAGAGGCTAAAGAGACCAGCTTTACTCAAACTGTTCTCCTCCATGAAATTCAGTGTTTGGGATGTGAAAATGTGACACACCATCTCTGGCTTCTCCAGCAGCTTTATCTGTACCGGAGGTCCCGCGGTGACTTCGATTCGCACAAATTCCTTCATGTCCTGATGCTTAAAGCACAACTCCCTCGGCCCAGGAGATCCTCCCACGAACCGGACCCCGCACACAGACACCAGTCCACTGCTGGCCTGCAAAACGGCATACAAACAAATACACATGCTTAAATGAAAATAAAGACACATTTTTACAAGTACTACATGGTATGACAGCATACACACCATGAAATTTATAGTTTTTTTTGTTAAACACATTGTGATTCCACACACAATGTGATTCCATTGTGATGGTTAAATTAAATTTTATTAATCAAAAAACACGTCTAATTAATTGACATCACAAAAATTACACATAGTGCTGTCAAACAAGTAATCGCGATTAATCGCATCCAAAATAAAAGTTTTTGTTTACATAATATATGTGTGTGTGCTGTGTATATTTATTATGTATATATATAAATTAGGGCTGTCAAACGATTAATCGCGATTAATCGCATCCAAAATAAAAGTTTTTGTTTACACAATATATGTGTGTCTTCTGTATATATTTATTTTGTATATATAAAGACACACGCATACAGTATATATTTTGAAAATATTTACATGTATTTAAAAGTTTATATTTATATTCATATAATTTATATTATATAAAAATATATTTAATATATAAATATAACATGTTTTTCTTAAATATATACATGCATGTGTTTGTATTTATATATACACAGTATACACACATATATTATGTAAACAAAAACTTTTATTTGGGATGCGATTAATCGCGATTAATCGTTTGACAGCCCTAATATAAATACACACACATGCATGTATATATTTCAGAAAAATATTTACAGGTATTTACATGTATATATTTATATTCACATAATTATATAAAATATATTTAATATATAAACAAAATATTTTTCTTAGCTACAGTATACATGCATGTGCATGTTTTTATATATACATAATAAATATACACAGCATCCATACATATATTATGTAAACAAAAACTTTAATTTGGATGCGATTAATCGCGATTAATCGTTTGACAGCACTACTTACACAATAAACAATTTGTAAAAATGTAACAAAATCAGCATTTTTTTTTTTTTTTTTTTTTTTTTTTTTTTGAGAATTTGCCATTTGTTCCCATATTTCTTTTATTTTCCACAAATTCTGTTGTTGTTGTTTTTTAAAATTCCCTGTCTTTGATTTTAATTTGTCTGAACTGTTTTAATTATTTAATTAGAATAATTTAAAACCCATGTCTAATCAACTGAATTCATAAACCTTAAAACACTTGGTAACACTTTACAATAACTTTACAATAAACCTAATTCTCAGGTCAGGTAAAGTCAAGTCAAGTCTGGCCTAAATTACAAGTGTTTCAAATTACTTACAGCTTAGAAGACTCCTTTGTGGTATGTCTTAAACCACTATAAATCAAGCCCTGGCAGGCATTTTTTGTAATCAATTAAATTTCTTCTAAATGGTTACATTTCTTTTTAAAATAAACAAAAAATGTACGTAAGGAAAAATCCACAGCTAAAATCCTTTATTCCACAATCTTTTGTCTCTCTTATATCATGGTCAGTTGCCAGCACTGACTTAAAGCTGTAAATGATGTTTGCAGCGCAATATTTGACCGGAAGGGTAAAAATGATGGTTATTTTTGTTAGTGACGGCCTCGTTAGAGCTAGCATTCTGCCTGCTTTAAATCAGACACACAGAGATGAAATAGTGCGGTAAGACCACATCTATTTGAATGAATTATAACATTTATTTGAATTAATTATCGAGAGAGAGAGAGAGAGAGAGAGAGAGAGAGAGAGAGAGAGAGAGAGAGAGAGAGAGATGAAAGTTGCCTTGAGATCTCCAAATGTGGGTGGAAACTTCAAACCGGGGCGAGGCTTCCTCCCATTAACAGACAGACAGATGACACGAATGCATGATTTGCTGGGTGCAGTTTGTGTTAAAGAAAAAGTAGCCGAAGTAGAAAACCACAAACTTGGCTACACTGGCCAATGAAAACAGCGCATTAATACAGACATGCAATTACCTGTGCATTAAAAGGCTTTATACCATGGTCTGTCTGAATACTGGATTCTGATTGGCTGGCAGGTGCGCATTAAAACCATTTAATGCACAGGTAGTTCCAAGTCAGTTTAATCACCTTTCTATATTAATGTGCTGCTTTAATTGATGCACACAAACCCACACACACAGAGAGAGAGAGAGAGAGAGGTTGGAGATCGAAATCCACAGATTGCGTTTACACAGAAACTTGTTATCAGCTGCCCTGAGACTTTTATTAATAAAGTAGCCAAGATACTAGATCGCTACATTATATTCCTCAGCAACGAGGAGATAAAATCGCTGTATTTGAAGTAACTAAACACAGCTTCATTGTCTGTAGAGAGATGCACAGACGCAGGTAATGCACACAAAACTCATCTTTTTCTCTCTCTCTCGACCGATAATTCAAATAAATGCTGTAATTCATTCAAATAAATGTGATCTTACCACACTATTTCATCTCTGTGCCTGACTTGAAGCGATCAGAATGCCAGATCTAACGAGCCGTAGCTAATGAAAATAACCGTCATTTTTAGCCGTCCAGTCGAATATTGCGCTGTCGTCATCCTCCGCTTCACGTCGGGTGGTTCTCGGCCTCCGTGTCATGCATGAAAATCGTTTAATGCACAGAAAGCCATGCATTATCACTTACTTAATGCACACCTTCCAGCCAATCAGAATTGAGTATTCAGACAGACGATGGTAAAAAGGCAAATAATTCTCAATCACTTAAGTATCAAATGCAATAATCACGGTTCCAATCAATGGTGTCGTAAGCTGTTGGCTTCTTTTCTCCAGCTTCGCTGGGCTTCCAAGCGACAGGTAATGATGTGTCTGAAGCAACAATTCCTTCGTCAGTTTTTAATACTCCTGCTGTTTATCACAGAGGTAAGGTCATCTTCTTGGCAAGTTGCAACTTCCCCAACATTTCCAGGATACTCCCAGGTGCAAGCGTTGCCTCAATGTCCTTGAACGGCAGTAAACTAGACCGAGATTGCAGAAGTCCTTTTAAGGCTCTTGTACCAAAACCACAGTTCTTCGTGGCCTTGCACACACAGAAAAACACACACTTCTGTGTACTGATACAGCACAATGGTCCTTCTCATGGGTAGCACACACATACATAACTAAGAGTTATTGTACACCTCTGCCCATACATTAGAAGGCATTTCTTGGCAACACAGGAGTGGCTTAGGGACAGCTCTGTGAATGTCCTAGAGTGGCCCAGCAAGAGCCCTGACTTGAACCCTATCGAACATCTCTGGAGAGACCTGAAAATGGCTGTCCACTGACGGTCCCCATCCAACCTGACTGAGCTTGAGAGGATTTGCAAAGAAGAATGGCAGAAAATCCCTCAATCCAGGCGTGCAAAGCTCGCTGTGTCATACCCAAAAAGACTCGAGGCTGTAATTGCTGCCCAAGGTGCTTCAACCAAGTACCGAGTAAAGGGTCTGAATACTTAAGAAAATGCGATATTTCAGTTTTTTTCTTTGTAAAAAATTTACAAACATTTCTAAAATTCTCTTTTCACTTTGTCATTATGAGGTACGGAGTGTAGATTCATGAGAGAAAATAAATGAATTCAAACAATTGTAGTATCAGGCTGCAACATAACAAAACTTTCTGAATGCACTGTAGAAACAGCAATAAACCCCAGCAATATAAAGTCCTCTTATGTAAAACCATAGACCTTTATCTGTTTCATACATACTCCGTTTGCAGTGCGTATTTTTCCTGCGGTCATGTTAACAGATATAAAGTCTACTGTGTCTCACAGTCAGCACGTGGCTTTTTGACTAGGTTTAAAACAAGGAAAAGTGCACTTTCATATAAACAAGGCAACATAAAAGATGCACTTGTGGAGGTAGAAAAACAAAGTTCTTTAAAACCCACGGGATTGCATGTAGCTAGCTAATAATGATTTAAATGCAAAAATGACACGAGAGCTGACAGTTTCTGTCAGTGGTAAGTTTTAATTTAAAATAGATTTGTGATAGCCTACTTTTAACATAAGAAAAGTAGGCCTAGGCTATATGCTGTGTTTAAATGTGTTGCCACTTGCTTGAGCAACTTAATATAGGCTACAAATCAAGAAGTCAAATGCACTGAATAATACGATGTTTATATTTATTGAATTTAAACGTGAATGTGTCTATGAACGATTGTGTTACTGTACTGTGATAAAAGAGCATCACAATGCTGAAAAAGCATTTTCAGTAACAACGTTTGGTTTGAAACCAAAATAATGGATAAATGTTGTGTTTGTGGTAAACAGTAGAGCTGCAACAAACGATTATTTTGATAATCGATTAATCTAAAGATTATTAGAACGATTAATCGACTAATCGTCGATTATTTCACTGATTACTCAGTATTTGCAATTAGTTAAAATGTTGAGTTATGCATATTCTAACAAATATATAACGGTAATCACTTCAGCTTTTGAAAGTCATATTATGTAATTACAATTAATTTATGCAACTATATATATTTGGCACACAAAATAGATTACCGAAAGAGAAACTCTCTCATTCACCATTTAATTAGCAATATGAAAAAGTAACATCTTTTGTAAGTCATATGGATAAGAAACAATATAAAGGTAACTGACAAGACGTTTTATTTTTGGATCAACTATTTTATTCACAAAATAATCTCTCTTAAAATACCTTATGGGTTATGATAATCAAAACAGTCCTTAGCTAGATCAAGCTTTGATCTTCGCAAACCAAACTATCACTTTAATGAAATATTTTTTCCCCACTAATAAAAAGATTTTATCACTAGCTAGCTCCACACTGGAAAGCTGCTTTATAACAGAAAATCAAGTTGTAATTGTAACTGAAATCGACACTGACTCAGGTTTTTCATGATTAATACTGTAAAGCGGCTTGATTTAAGCCTATCTATTGCATGAAGTACTATATAAATAAACGTGACATGACTGGACTTTACTGCAGAGCTCGTGCAAACATCCACATCGCTGTAATCAGATGCATTTTTAACTGCTGCTTTAACAGTTTTGTTGTGTTTATTTCGTTATTGAGAGGAAAGCGCGCAGCATATATTTACATATTCATTCAAATGCCGCTCAGCAGCTTTTTCAGGATCGGCTGCGTTTACGCTGAAGCGCTGTCGTCTTCTCTTGAATTGCATCCAGGAGGGCTGAACTAGTCTTGCGCTACAGCGCCACACTGGTCAAACCGCAGTATTGCAGGCTCTTGTCATATGAGATCAAACGACTACTCGACAACAAAAATATTTGTCGACAATTTTTTACTGTCGACGTTGTCGATAATGTCGACTAATCGTTGCAGCCGCGGATCAGCTGCTTCTGCACCACATACGTAACGCACATGGACTGCATACGCACTGTAAATGGAGTATGTCTGAAACAGGCATAATAATGTGAACACTGAATGATTTTGGAGAGAGTTTTACCGAGCGCGACTGAGGTTTGAATGCTGAATGGAGAAAGACTGACAGCCACAGCGAGAAAAGAGTTTACGTGAACTGTAATTCAACAAATTAAATATTCATCTGTACCTCACATTAAGCTATCAAATGGCTTCAGAAGACTTGGAATATAGTGCACAAAAACTTTTGTGCATTTTGTGGGGCTTAAAAGCAACATAGAATAGTATACACACAATATGGGATTTGGATCTGCCCTGTCTGACTAATACCCGATCCGGCAAAGAATTGCAATATAGAGGGCATCCCTATCAAAACCTGCTCATTTGTTTGTGTCTGTGGTTGTGTATACAGTACCTGCCATTCAACGGCCAGAGCTGATTTATCCAGACCATTAGCAGACACACTCAAAGTCTTCACAATATCAGCGTTCAGACAGTCTGTTTTATTCCCGTACTGGTCAACAACTTCTACATCTGAGAGAGAAACACAAGTTTTAAAAATGAATGTTTTTAACAAACACAAAACAGGTGAGTGATCTACAAATGGAGCGCCTGTGAAGCGACACAATTAGTTTCAACAGAAATGACACAATGAAATTACATATAAAGAAACCTGGGAATTTTGTAATCACATCACGACTTGCTGATTTGAAGTCAAACCCAATTATGATGTACCTAAAGATGATACTTACATATGTTTCCAGACAGAACTTCTCCCATTTTCACCGTCGACTCGCTGAGGTTGACCCGCAAACGCTCAGGCTCATCAGGACGAGGCCTTCAGAGACACACACATGCAGAGACATGCTTTTGTTTAGGTATATAATGAAAGACAGACAGACACGTGATCTGTGTGTAACTTACACAATGAAGAAGGAAAAGTTGACCGTGTGCTGGTCGTGGAAAGACACTTGGTAGAAATGGTCTCTCTGTGCTTTAGACGGGACACTTAAAAGAGGCAGTTTTCCCTGAGAAAGCTCTTCTGCGTTTATATCTGCTGTCCAATTCACCTACAAGAAACACACAAATACATGTACATCTACAAATATTATCGTAAATATACAGTATAAATACAGGTAATTGTTAACTTACAAATATACTACTGATCATGGTTATATATTTGTTCATAACGTAACATAAATACAATTTTTTTGTAAACATTACTATTATTATTATTATTATTATTATTATTATTTATAATAGCCTAACGAAATATAATCAATATTAACAGAGAATCTTATTGTAAAATGTTACCAAATTTTGTTGTTGTTGTTGGTAACAATTAATGATTTATAACATTTATAAATGTAAGTATTTGATTACATACAAATATATTACTGACTATGGTTTTAATTTGTTTGTTCATAATATAACAAATACAAATAAAAAACATTATATAAGCATAAGACAACCATTACCAGTAGTATTTTATGCAAATTAACATTAAGCAGATTAATAAATGACATAAAAATTGTTAACTGTTACTTTATGACACTCAATTCATTGATGAATGTTAACATATATTACATATTACGTAAACTTCTAATTTATTTTGTGTTCAAATATTTTGTAATAAAAATCCTAGTGAAAAATAAATATACTTAAATGTATCTGAAATACATTTATTTCATGCAAAGTATACTAGGGCTGCAGCTAACGATTATTTTTATTGTCGACTAATCTATTGATTATTTTTCAATTAATCTATTTATTATTTTCTTATCAGTTGATTATTTATTTAGTTAAACTATCAATAAATAATAACAGTAACTTCTGCTATTAATCTTTTATTTTATTCAAATGTTTTCTCATGATTAATACTTTACAAAAATAATAACAACAACAACAAAGAAGGAAAGAAAGAAAATAACAATAAATAAAGATAAGAAAAGAGAGAAAAAGAAATAACAATAAATAATTAATAAAAAAGAAAAATGAAAAAGAAAATAATAAATAAAAAATAAGAAAAGAGAAAAAGAAAAATAATAACAATAAATAATTAAGAAAAAAAAAGAAAGAAAGAAAGAAAGAAAGAAAGAAAGGAAAATTACAAGGCAGTGATACAATCAATAGAAATGCACATTATGGCTGCATTCACAGTTACTGTTTGGGACTGACAGCAGTTGCTTACAGGTGAGAGACTTGAAATGTTTTCTTTATTCAGCAGATTAAAACATCTGCTTGAACACATGTCTGTATGAATGAACAGCTGAAGTCACAACCGCATTCACGACACTAGAGCGACAGAATCAAAAATGGCGTCATAACACCGGGAAGTTTTATCACAGTTGACAGCCCGTTTTTAAATAAATGAGCCCAGTCGAGGCTTGTCCTATCCAACACACAGTTAAACAACTAACAGTGACTTTAAATGCTTTGTTAGCGAGTGCAGAGAGCGCGATTGGTGCGCGCGTCTCAGAGCTTGCGCGATCGCGCCCACGGCACTGACGGCAGCTCCGGTGGATCTTAAGATGAACGCGAATCATTTCTCCCGTCTCTGTGAGTGCATTAAACTCGTCATGATTATATAGGCAACTCGATGTCCCGTGCTGTTCCGTTCATTCAGCGCAGCTTTGAATGCGGTTGTGAATCCTGACAATGTAAAGGCGTCAGTTCGGCTATATATGCGGTTCTGACGGTCGTATAATAATAGAATGCTCTATGAACGCTCTATGAAGTGAAGTGATGTTGCCATACTAGCCTTTAACTTCTGCTCTAGAGTCTTGTTTGTGTTAAACATGGCAGAAAAACAGTCTTAAGTGGGGATAACTGCAGGCTCGCGCAATGGGCGTGGCTAAAGGTGCGACGCATCGACGCACTCCATGCTAATCGACGTATTTTTATAATCGACGTAATCGATGACGTCGACGAATCGCTGCAGCCCTAAAGTATACTACAAATACATTTTCAGATTTATGTACTTAATAAAATGCTCTGCAGTTGTTCTTTTAGTATACTAAACTGGTATACTTAAAGTCTGTTAAATTGGAACGACTAATTTTGTGCTTAATGCACTTTAATTGTGCAGAAGTAGAGCTGAAGTCCAATTAAAGACATACTTCGTATATTTGATTATGCTAAAGTGGAACTATTGCAAGTATACTTTAGGTACACTTTAAATATTTTGCTTTGAAAGGGCGATATTATTAGGTCATACAATCCTCATCAAAAGGATTGACATTCTTGTGACATTAAAACACATTTTAGACTTATTAATAAGAAATATGCATTGTGCGCAAGTAATCCTCCAAATAAAGTTTCATTAAAATTGTTATGTCACTAGGTCTGCCAATAAATATTTTAATAGATTTGAACTATACTTAGTATAAAATAAATGTATTTTAAATATATACATTTTTTTACTAGGGAAGGTTGTCAACATTGTTAAACCATTTTTTGGGGCTGAGTATGACAGTATGTCAGTGCAAACAGATTTAGTCACTAAAAGTAGTGAACGACACACTATGGTAAGAAAACAAACCACACCTTAATCTTGCTGGTGAGTTTTGGCTGAAGGGCAACCAGTCTATTGCCCTCATCATACAGTCTGAATCGCAGGTGTCCTAGCGTGTCTCCTGCCGTCCAATCAATGCGCTCGGCCTTCTGCAGCACCATGACATCCTCAGAGCCCTCTTCCTGTCTGTAGACCTCTAAACGGGATATTCGTGAGCTGGGCGAGACGCGGAGCTTGCGTTCCACGCACGCCACAGTCCTGTGGTTCTACATGCACATAAAAACACAAAAAAAAACTCACACAATCACGAGGATATCAAGTTAAACGGCAACATTAAACAGCTAACACTCTTTACTATTATGAAAGAATAATTAACAGTTAAACTCTGAGTTGGAGGCATGTAAGGTCATTATAATTTTATTTATGAGGTCAAAAATTTAACAAATGAAACATATGCACAGATGAATCATTCATTTGTAAAATGGATACGCTGAATTTTACTGTGGTTTTATACAAACAGCCCCTGATGCTGATTATCTAGATTTAATACACATGCTTTAATAGCAAAGCAGACAAAAAAACAATTACGAGCATTAATTGAACCCTTATTCTGAACACCATGCACTATTCTTAAAAAATGTGAAAAACCAAATTTAACAAAAGAGTTTATCACTACAAATCAAACTCTGAAATTTTAATTTAAAGGAGAAAAGACAGATCATTTATCAATACTTTTGACAGTTGGCACATTAAAAAAATCATTTTTTTTAATTGAAAAAAAAGGTCTAGTATTATTTGCTTCTAATATCAGCCAAATTGAACAATATTGATAAAACACTGATGGCAAACGCTTAAAGTCACAAATATAATGTGCATGCCTATTAAATATGCATTTTTTTGTATCTGGATTAAATGCACACAAAGCAACATGCTTCTGAATATTAAAAGCAAAAGATATATTTCCATTATAATTAGGGATGCACGATATTATCGGAATGATTTCGGCCGATAATGGCTTAAAATGTAAACATCGGCATCGGTCCGATATGTACAATTATGCCGATATGTCTTGCCGATAAGACGAATAACTCACATGTGCTCAGGGTGTGATAGTGATATGATCAAGTCAGCATTGTGGTCATTCTTGAAGCGAATTTTTATACTTATAATAAAATGAAAGTAAAATACACAAATAACATTAAGATTGTATTTCTGATTAAATAAAGCATTAACTGACGTCGTAAAATGAAGAGAATGTTTTGATTTAAAGGTCAGAAGATATAGCTTTCATGAATAAAAATCACAAACATGACACTTGTAAATTAAATAATGTTATATATACAGATATATTTATTAATGTGTAATATTTTTTCTTTTTTCAAACAGATTACGAGCTCTGAAATGAACTTTTTTAAGAATGTTTACAACTCTTTTTCTTTAGACCAGCTACAAATGTTAAATCTTTAAATAAAATGTTAAGGTTACCACTACATCTGTCTGAAAAAAAGTGATTGATTTATAGTCAATTTATAATTATTTTCAAAGCTTTCAATGTACTCTCATTATAAAAGAACTTCATTATTGTTTATTTAATTCTAACAAGTTAGTTTTTGTTAAAAACTAACTAAAATTAAAAATAATTTGTCTAGAATCTCTGCACAGGAGAGACTTGTTTCCAAACAAAAGGAAATATACCGTTATCGGCCAAAACGAGTTGAAAAATATCGACATATCGGTTATCGGCAAAACTCCAATATCGTGCATCCCTAATAATAATATATTGGTCATAAATAAGCAGATTAAACACAGAGCAAATGATGCATCTTACAGGAATGTTGAACTTAGCAGTAAGGATCTGCTCAGCCTTCACAGTCTTCAGCAGAAGTGGTTTGGTCAGCAGGAGTCCAGAGCCGGTGTTACTGCAGTCCACAACATCCACCGGCAGTTCAGGAGCTCCCAGCAACTACAAACACACATTTACCAATCAGAAGATCAACTGTAGTTCTGTGCCATTCAATGGAAGGTCTTTCACAAAATTAAGTTGACAAATTTAAATGAAATTAAACATGCAGTAGGTGAAACATTAACCACACTGACCTAGTTTAACCATGGTATTTGTCCAACTGTGGTTATACAAATGGTAATCAATACATGGCTACTACTTTTACTATAATAAAACCATGGTTAATTTTCGTAAGCATTGTTGGGGTCCCCTTTGTAGCTTGTGCTACTTGTAGCGCGTTTTTGTTTTGGTTCTTGTGTTGTGAGTATTTGCAGTGCGTTTGTTTTTGCAGCACGTTTCTGATTGTGTTGTATTTGCAGCATGTTTCTATTGTTGCAGCGCGTTTCTGTTTTTGGTTGTGTCGCGAGTATTTGCAGGACACGTGCTGTCAAACTGATGAAGATGTTTTCTTGATTTGCTGGTGCTTTTTCTATTTGCATGTTTTTTCTTGATTTGCAGTGCGCTGAGCTCTTTCGGCCACCGTAATATAGCGATCTCAGTTTTATTTCATTTTTACATTTACATTTTTATGCATTTAGCAGACACTTTTATCCAAAGCGACTTACATTGCATTCAAGTTACAGTTTCTACATTTTATCAGCTCTTGATTTCAAACAAATGTGCAGCCACATCTATTTATTTTAGTGCTGTCAAACGATTAATCGCATCCAAAATAAAAGTTTTTGTTTACATAATGTGTGTGTGTACTGTATATATTTATGTATATATAAATACAAACACGAACAGTATATATTTTGAAAATATTTACATGTATATATTTATATTCACATAATTTATACTATATATAAATATATTTCATATATAATCATAACATACTTTTCTGAAATATATACTTGCATGTGTGTGTATTTATATATACATAATAAATATACACAGTACACACATATATTATGTAAACAAAAACTTTTATTTTGCATGCGATTAATCGCGATTAATCGTTTGACAGCACTGATACATTTTGATTTTACATTCAGTTAAATTATTAGCTTTTCAACCAGTCGTGATCCCCCATTTGAGAAACCCTGAGTTAATCTTTAAATGTTTTAATTATCTGAATATATAACAACAATAGAAGTCTACAACATGTCCCCAGGCTAATATGCATGCTAAGTAAATGTGTGTGCATTTACCAAATAAATAAAACTGCTAAGCCACTAAAAGTCAGTAAATACGTGGTGTGTGTTTGTCAAGGAGTGCTACCTGGCAGCGGACGCTGAGTTTAGGCTGAGTGGTGATATTCTGGTGCTCATCGTGAACCTCAACTCTGAAGTTTACTGGAGTTCGATTCTCAACAGAGAGCACACCATCTTCCGGAAACACCACAAGAGTGTGCGGAGGGCCTGGAAGATAAATGTCCCCTGGTTTTTAACATACTCCTTTATATTTCCTCTCTCTGTTGCAGTTTCTGTGTTGTTTGTCATACCAGGTAGTAGAACAATTTGAAGAGACTGGCTGTCCTGCTTCAGTCCCGGGATGTGCACCTTCACTGTGTCCATCTGTTAAATATATATCACACACATCCGAGTTCTGTGCTAATAGCGTCATTGCAAATATATTAAAAAAAAAATCCTTCATGCATCTTTTTAGCAAGAATGTTCCCATAATACAGTATATGTTGGTTACACAATCACATACACCATATCAGCCAAAAACATTCTTGAGCACAGATTTCAGAAATAAATCGATTAACCCTTTCGCTCTTGATTAACATGCATAGACACCTTCTTGTTGATTATTTGTGATTAGTTTATGCTCTGATTAATTAAAACACATCAGTTATTACTGTTTAACTCAACATTTCAGAATCATAACCAACTGTGATTATTGTGAAACTATATGCAACACACTGCCAACCTTGTTTTGATGACTGATCTTTCCCATGGCCCTCACATTTTTGATGACACAAGTGGTCCCAAATGCGATTCCCTCATAACTCAGCTGTATTGAACTAATGAGAGAGATTTTACCATTCATTTGCATATGAAGTGAGTACATTATTCAATATGATTTAAATGTGACATTATTTTCTGCAAGTAAAATGGTTACAAACAAAACCACAACAGAATTAATCGTTGCACATCTCCAAGAAAATGCAGTAGCAGCATTTCTGTTTATTAGAGAATTGGTTGAGTGAATAATTCAATGACTCGCACATAAGTCACTTATCTTCACCTTTTAAGGTAACCTACAGAAGGTGTCACTGAAAAAGCTCTTCATAAACTCTTAAATCAATTCAATATTAATTCAGTTGCATTGTTAAGGGTTTCTGCAGGTTTTATGAAGAAAAATGTAGAGCTTTTAAGGAAGAAGTAATGAAAATGTAAAAAAACAAATTAAATGAACAATTCAACTTGGTCTCTAAATGTAAATGTCTTGTATCATCAACTGTAAATGTATTTCATTACTTTCTGATCACACTGCAAACAAAAGTGATGTTCCTCTGCAGTATTTTGGTCTTGTTTTCTAGTGCAAATGTCTGAAGATTTTTCTATCACAATGCATTTACCTAAGAAGGGAAATGACAAGATGTCTTGTGTTCTGAGAAACTGATCAAAATGAGTTTATGATTAAAACAAGAAAAATATCTGCCAATGGGCTCAGAAAGTTCAACTTAAAGGGACAAATGTGTTCATACCCCACTGAGAGATGTTTGTTATTGTTTTAAAGAAACTCGCTGATTTTTGAATCTTCATGTCTTCATTTTGCATCTCAAGTAAATGGATCTTGATTTGAGGATGTTTAGATATTTGTATTGGAAAACTAAATAAAATACTGAGTAAGATATTTATTTTTACACATTGCATGCATAATTTAATGACTATATGAATTTAAAACTGATTTAAGATATTTTTAGAATTTGTGGACAAATTAAAACTCTTTAGTACCTTTTTAAGAGCTGCAGAAACCCTGAATGTTATTTTGTTTTAAGAATTGTGATTTCCGAATGATTTATTTTAAGATTTGCCGTTGTGTTCAGTTTGTTGGTTTGTTTTCAGAATTGTCATTTGTTTTGCACAAAGTGTCCCAATTCTGAAGCAAATCTGACCCATCATGCATTGCTTCACTCAGTTTGAATGTGGCTTTCAGACCACATTCTCATTTTATTTAATAGATTATAAAACAGAAGCATCACAGATGAGCATTATGTAAAGTGTCTGAGAATGAAACAGATTTGCATGCACATGCGTACAAACACACACACACTATTAGCATTGGTTAATAGCAGTATAAAGCAATGAACAACAACAGGAAAAGTTGGAAAGGATTAAATCAATGTTCAGACAAAGTTAGGACATTTCTACAGTGTGTACTCAGATCTCTACAGAGCTCGTGTGTCTATACTTTGACCTACCTACATTCCAGCTGGGGTTTAATGTCGCAGGGTGGCTGAGTGGGATAATCAAACTCATCCCTAAACTCTAGAGGAATACTGAAGGGAACTCCGACATGGACAGGAGAGGAAATGATGCCTAGAACAAAAGATACTGCTGGACCTTCTGTTGGAGAAACAAAGATGACAAAGAGTGAGAATTTAACACGGCATCTATCTAACAGGAGATGAGTAACTTCAGTCAAGCGTTATTTTAATATTACTGAGACACTACTGTAGTTATTATTCATATTTTCCATTTTTATTTTAACTGTAGTTAAAGGTTTAGTAATTTTCTTCAGTTTTTTATTAGGTTTTTTTTTTTTTAAACAAATGTCTATATAAGTTAATGAATTTTTATTTCAGTTAGACTAAATGCGTAATGAGAAACATTGCCTTTGCAACTAGTTGAAATAAAATAACATTTTATTTCAGTTAGTTTTTATTACTAAAAACAAAAATTTCAAGATGGACAGTTTACAGTTTATTTTATTACTAGTAACAAAAATGTTTTCTATAGTTTTAGTTAACTATTATAACCCTGCTTCACTCTTAAAACAGCATTTTTTTTATTTAGCTATATGAATAGTTCATCCAAAAATGAAAATTCTGTTATTATTTATTCATGTTATTCAGAACTTGTGTGTTTTCATTGAATACACAAGAACAATTTTAGCAGCTTTTCCCATAAAATGATGGTTCACAGTGACCCAAACTGTAAAATTCTCCCCAAAACTCTCAACATTATCATTTCTTTTGCAATTTTTATTTACCAACAAATATTTATCAAATTCTGGCTCTTATATACACGCTGCAGTCACTAAAATCTGAAAATCCTGCTTCCAGCTATAAACAGCTCACCTAGTCACCTGCGAAGGATCTTAAAACAAGTTCTGAGTTCGCAACTTCATACTTGCATACTACTCTTACTATATTTACAGTAAGAGTAGTATGCGGTTCTGAGTTCAGCACAGGTGTGAACAGGGCCAGTGTGTCGGTGTGCTTTACCTTTAATGGAGAACTTGAGGGTGTGGTTGGGGAGTCTTTTTCCAGCCCATTCGCTGGCAGAGTTGTCACTCAGCATGGTCTGCAGATGCAGCGTGTACTTCCCAAGCTTACTGAGATTCTCTGGAAGTAAAAACACTCACTTAGTATTCAATGAGAAGCACAGCAAACCCAAACAATGTGCTAGTAAGTCCTCATTTCAAAAACAAACAAACATAAAATTAGTCAAAATTCACTGATAGAGACTAATTATTTTACAATCAAGCAACAGGAAAAATTATTTATCAATAGATTACAGAAGAAAACTGACCAGAGACACACTTTCAAAGTATATAATACAATTTGACTATGAATTGAAAACAGACATTTTAAAATTCAATTGCATTACTCAATTTTATTTTAATAAAGAATTACCCATTTTTCCATAAACAAACTGTTTTGTTTTGTTTTGTATTTTGAAGCATTAATATTACAAAAAAAAGCTATTTTTTTAAAAAGAAGCATATTTGAATCATGTGCAAAATATTTAAACTCTAACAATGGAAAATTCTACAAGATACATTGGTAAGACTTTACAATAATGTCCCATTAGATAATGTTAGTTAATACATTACTAACATTGAGCAATACATGTGTTATAGTATTAATTAATCTTTGTTAATATTAGTTCATTTTTAGTTCATGTTAGCTCAGGTACACTAAATAATATCAGACACAACTTTTGATTTTGAAAATGTATTAGTAAATGTTGGAACTGACATTAACTAAGATTAATAAAAGCTTTAGAAGTATTTTTTATTGTTAGTTCATGTTAATTAATCACCTGGCATATTTATGACCATCAGTGGTGCAAAGTAACATTAGTGGATTTCTAGATCCACATTTAGATATTTAATCCATATCTGGCTCTCTCTGCATGCAATGCTATAATTGGAGAGGGATTGTAGATTAAATGCATATAAATGTCCACGAATGGACCTGGTATGGATCAAATCCAAGATTCGTCTGTTTTTCTTGATATCTCTGTTCATGTGCTTTTGTATTCACCAGCATTACTTTGCCCTGCTGATGGTGAATGGTGAATTATGGCGAATGAATGGAATCGAATATGAACATGTGAGAAGATTCACTGATTTTTACCCATGGGCTTGAACCAGTATTCCCACTTGGATGAATGAACACCAATGTGGGAGTTTGTCTGGACGTCTCCTTTAGGAGCTGAAGGAAGAAACGGATAAAAATACTGTATGTCACAAGCATATCATGCATAAACATTACAAAGATATATATGAACAATACTCATGTCACTGCATATATAAATATACACATGCATACAAAACATACGCACTGACTACAAACAATAATGTAGCAAATGCGACTCACAGTGCCAGATGACTTTCAGCTCAATCAACAGTTTCTTAGTAGTGCCAGCCACGGGCAGCCGAGACATCGAGTCTCCTTTTTTGTTCAAAATCTCCACTTTAATTGGACCTGAACAAGAACAGATTTATACTAGAAACTCATGGTCAAGTCAGTTTCTCTAAAGGTCTGTAGTGCTGTTGGTACAAGATTAGATAAAGGAGCTGTTTTTGAGGAGAGTATATTATGGGGTTTTTTTTAAACAATGTAATAAAGTTGTGAGTTAAAGGAGCAGTTCACTTACAAAACAAAAAATTACAGATAATGTACTCACCCCCTTGTCATCCAAGATGTTCATGTCTTTCTTTTTTCAGTCGTAAAGAAATTATGTTTTTTTGAGGAAAACATTTCAGGATTTCTCTCCATATAATGGACTTCTATGGTGCCCCCGAGTTTGAACTTCCAAAATGCAGTTTCAATGCAGCTTCAAAGGGCTCTAAACGATCCCAGCCGAGGAAGAAGTGTCTTATTTACAATTTATATACTTTTTAACCTCAAACGCTCGTCTTGTGTAGCTCTGCGTGAACTCTGTGTATTCCGGTTCATGACAAGTCAAGTCAAGTCAAGTCAGCTTTATTTATATAGCGCTTTTAACAATACAGATTGTGTCAAAGCACTTAACAGTATCAAATTGGAGGATAGAGTGTCAGTAATGTATAATAATAAGATTAAACATTCAATTTTCAGTTAAAGGCATTTCATTACTGAATTCAGAGATGTCATTGTCTAGCTCAGTTTAGTTTAATTAGTATCTGTGAAATCAAATTGACGATAATCGCTAGAAATTAAGTGTCCCCAACTGAGCAAGCCAGAGGCGACAGCGGCAAGGAACCAAAACTCCCTCTGTGACAGAATGGAGAAAAAAACCTTGGGAGAAACCAGGCTCAGTCGGGGGGGCCAGTTCTCCTCTGGCCAATATATATGAACAAGTTAGGGTAGGTCTAAAAACTCCCATCTCATTTTCTCCTCCAACTTCAAAATCGTCCTAAATTGCTGCAGAACTACCGACCCAGTGTTTACAAAGTGAACATGCAAAGAAGATCAAACGCCCTTTACAAAAAAAAAAGGTAGAACCGCGATGTAGGACGATTTTGAAGTTGGAGGAGAAAATGAGATGGGAGTTTATTGATATACCCTAATTGTCATGAACCGGAATACACAGCTCACGCAGAGCTAGACAAGACGAGCATTTGAGGTCAAAAAGTATATAAATCGTAAATATTTTGTAGAAAATAATAGATCGTTTCACTAGATAAGACCCTTCTTCCTTGGCTGGGATTGTTTAGAGTCCTTTGAAGCTGCATTAAAACTGCATTTTGGAAGTTCAAACTCGGGGGCACCATAGAAGTCCATAATATAGAGAGAAATCCTGAAATGTTTTCCTCAAAAAACAATTTCTTTACGACTGAAGAAAGAAAGACATGAACATCTTAGATGACAAGGGGGGTGAGTACATTATCTGTAAATTTTTGTTCTGGAAGTGAACTACTCCTTTAATGTCTTCGGCCAATATGTGACCCTGGACCACAAAACCAGTCTTAAGTGTCAATTTTTCGAAATTGAGATTTATATATAATCTGAAAGATGAATAAATAATCTTTCCATTGATGTATGGTTTGTTAGGATCGGACAATATTTTGGCCGAGATACAACTATTTGAAAATCTGGAATCTGAGGGTGCAAAAAAAATCAAAATATTGAGAAAATCACCTTTAAAGTTGTCCAAATGAAGTTCTTAGCAATGCATATTACTAATCAAAAATGAAGTTTTGATATATGTACGGTAGGAAATTTACTAAATATCTTCATGGAACATGATCTTTACTTAATATCCTAATGATTTTTGGCATAAAAGAAAAATCGATAATTTTGACCCATGCAATGTATTTTTGGATATTGCTACAAATATACCCCAGTGACTTAAGACTGGTTTTGTGCTCCAGGGTCACATATATATTCGGTAAGTTTTGCACAGCAAGGTGTTTGTATGTGAGCGAGTTTTTTACCCAGGGGTGTGCCGGCCGGACGAGCATCACTCTCAGCCCAGGCGTTTCCCTCAGGCCACGTAACCCTCAGCCGATCTGGAAGTCTGATGGCAAAATAATTGTATTTAAATCTCACACTGTGCTTAGTTATGTAGGCCTATAATTCATTCACTAAAAGTGGAGGATACCTGGATAAGACTTTTTATATCGAGTATCACTGAAAATAACAGAATAAGGTAGGGCTACACGATTTGGGGAAAAAATCTAATTGCGATTTTTCTAATAAAAACTGTGATTGCCATTTTAAAAAAAAAAATCCAGGTTTGCTGTGTTTGCTTTTATGACTGCACAGTTTGACCAAAATTGTGCTCATATATCAATATGGCTACATAATTATTATTACTACATTTTATTTGTATTATAGTTTTATTTAATTATAGTGCAGTACAGTAGCACTTTTATTTAACTATAAATGAAACTATAAAGCTAAGAAATTATAGTTTAAATAATTATTGTTTTATATACTTGTGTGTTATTAATGTGTGTTATTATTATTTATAAATGACATTATTGTTATTAAAAACAAAAAAAAGAACTATAAAACAAAAAAGAACTAAATAAAACATAAAATAATCCTTTCATTATGTTTTGGAAGATGGTTGGTGTTCCCAAATGCACGATGAAGCGATCCAAAACTTCTCTTTACTGTTAAGGTGAAGTACAGATTACAGCGACAGGTCTTACTTTGCGAGCTCATCCTCGATTTTCTTCTTAATGGTTGCGGCTGCAGCCAGCCTGTCGATCTTAGAGATGGGAATGATCCTCAGCTCATCATACAACTCCTTTGGTTCCTATGAAAACACATCACAGAGACGTACACCAAAGTAAGTTTATACCCTTCCAACTAGAAATACACAATATATCGGCCACCACGTCGGCCGATATATGTTCATTTATAATGTTATAAAGAAAATTTGGCAGATGTATATTAAAGCCGATAACTAATGGATTATTTCCCTCAGCTGAGACACTTCAGATGCGAACTATTCGCCACAATGGTTTTGAATTACTTGAAATATGATTGGAATCACTTCAGAAAGGAAAATACAGTTAAGTGCAACATGCGCAGGGTAATTATGTCATGTAGGCTACATAAAATTACAATGAGAACACTGCTGTAGGGTTGCTGCGATAGACGGTGTTAACGGTTTTACCGGTGTGAAGGCATAACACTGGTTATGTCACTTGCCCACCGCGGCACCGCCCCCACCGTCGTTTTGATTTTTTATAGTAATGAAAATCATTTAGTTCAGTTAGAGAACAGACACTACAATTAAAGTGGCCCTATTATGGCAATGTATCTTTCATGCAGTGTGTAACACAGCTCATCCTGCAAAGTTTCAAATTTCTCTCTAAAGAAAGAGTCGACTCTGAATCATTGAAACGAGTCATTTTTAAAACGAATCCCAAGCCGTTTTAGGTTGACGTCAACATGAAACTTTAGCATATTGCCCGGCCACTTGTTGTGCGCACAGACCCAGGAAAACTTTTCTTTTTTTTTTTACTCATCTATCATTTTTCTTTACAAATCCTCGTTTTGTGCTTCTAATTCATGACCGGCGTTTTGATTTGTTCTCTCTCCGCGTTCGTCACTAATCACGCGACGCATACGTCCTACGTCATCCGCCGAAACGGCTTACACTTATGACAGTTAGATGAAGTGAGAGAGATGTGTTTATCACGTTTGAAATATGGATATTTTTCTTACAAAAATGCATGGATTCGCTACAGGAGGCCTTTATTCACGCCCCGGAGCCGTGAGAGGCAAGTTTTATTATGGATGCGCACGCTTTATTTGACGTCTTGTGGACTGTTGAACAGAAACACACGCCGACTACAATGATAGAGCTTAGAAGAGTTAGAAGAGAGCAGTTTTTAATATAACTCTGATTGGATGCCTCGAGGGTGAGTAAAACACAGCCTAATTTTCATTTTTGGGTGAATTAACCCTTTAAAGATTATATAAAAATTTAGATTTAGATGTATTGGCCAACATATCGGTTATCGGCTTTCAAATATATTTATATTAAAAAAATATCGGTTATCGGTATTGGCCAAAATGTACATATGGGTGCATCCCTACTTTCAACCACACTCAGAGGCGGAGGAAAAACACATGACCGCACTGCATTCATTCAGAGTAAATGGATGAGTGAGCTGAATTATCCTCACCAGAGCAATCTGGACATATCCTCCGGTGGCGTACACGTCTCCTTCATGCTCTCCGTAGAGCAAGAACTTAACTATAGAGCCAACAAAGACGGGGTTTGTTTTCACCGACTTCACCTAAAGATGTGAAAGACAATATCTGAGATGACTAGAATTACAACCTATGATACATAATTTAATAAATGGCCTGATTCATAAATAAATTTTCATGTTATAGACTTTCTTGACACAATTAAATATAGTAATTACACATTTATACAGTCTGTATGACACTTCACAACACCTGGGAAAATACTGTGGAATCACCTCATTTACAGAATGTTCAGCTTTATTTTGTTTACAATAACTGTCTTTCAATAATTCACATTCAGTTACTATGCAAAAGTAATCAGTTATTTTCTACGACTCCTGTAAACTGGTGTTGTCTATGACTGAGTGTGAAAATATGAAAACTACTCGATCTTACATATTGTCCTTTCTTGTAAGTTTTGCCGTCCCACTTAATGGTGTGGAATTGAGCCCAGGGTGACTGAAGCCGTTTGGTGGCAACATCTGTACGTGTCGTCAAACCCAGAAATCCCTGAAACATCACCTGCAAACATGACAAAAAAAAAAAATCAGTTGTTTCCATCTTTATGTTTAACCAGAATAGCGTGATATAATAATGAAGTGAGTGAATAAAATTCAATTTTGTTATAATTATGGAAGCTTCAAAATTTTGGTGCCTGTATTTATTGGCAACACAGTTACAAAATTGATTTCTGTGGACTGTAGGCCAGTGATAGGCTTGTGTTTAGTATGATAATATCTTGTCAGTGTCTGCGCTTGCTTGGCCTTCTGTTGTGAAAAAATAAGGAAAGTGTGTCCAGCTAAATTCAATTAGTATTTTGTTAGACGGCTATAAAAAAAGCTTAGTTTACCGCAGCAGCCATCGTGTGAAGACCGAAGAGTGTAAAGACCATCAACTCTACCGTGCGACTCCACCGGGCAGGGACACCGGCAAAGGATATAAGTATCGCTTTTTATTTCTCCTCTTTCCTACTACTTGTTTCACTTCTGTTTCAGTTTTTATAACCATTTACTATGTGTAAGTAAGTTGTGGTTTTTTAGCATGTGTGTTTGGCAGTGTTATTTTTAAGGATTACTGATAAACTACTGTCGTTTGATTTGCATTTGTTATTTATTTTAATTTTAGTTAAATTATGTCTGAATTTATTATGTCTGTATAGGTCTTTTATTAAGTTTTAGTTTTATTTACTTTGAGTTATTTTTATACTTCAACAAACTAAATGAAATGATATATATATATATATATATATATATATATATATTGAATTTATAGATGTGTATATATATATGGTGTATATATGTATGTGTGTGTGGTTGTACGTACACGTGTGTATATATATATATATATATATATATATATATATATATATATATATATTTATATATATGTGTGTGTGTGTATAATATATATATATACACATACATATACATATATATATATATATATATATATATATATATATATATATATAGTTGTTTTTTTGGTGTTTGGCTTAGTGTTATGTTAGAATTATTATTATACTCATACCTTTTGTTCTTTAATATTCTGAATTGTTTTTAGCTTTATTTTTAGTTTTTTGTTCATTTAAATGTTAAGTTTTGAAATTTTGTTGTATGCATTTGTCATTTTTGTTTAATTTCTTTATTTTTAAAATGTGTATAGGTAGTATATATAAAGTTTTAGCTTTTAGTTTGGGATTTGTTTTTAGTTGTTTTAATACCACAGTTGATTGCTTCTGTTGTCCTCATTTGTAAGTCGCTTTGGATAAAAGCGTCTGCTAAATGACTAAATAATAAAAAATAATAATAATATGCATTTGTAGGAGCTTCCCTTTTAATCTGTAAATTTATGGGAGGAGAATATTTAAATGAATCATGCAACGATTTACTAAGATTAGCGCTTGTCAATTCACTGGTATTTGCACCATTACTCAACACCCAAAAAAAGGCATGTCTTAATGCAGGCAGTAATTTGCGCTGCTCTTGGTAGATTGCACTGGTCATTATGGAAACTATCTGGTTACATCTGTGTTCTTTGATGTGTGCATTGTCTGTAAATTACATGCACAATTTTCCCCTCCCGTCGGCGCTTTTATGGAATTGTGCTCTAATGCTAATTTGCCCTGTTTAGTAAATCTGGCCCTTAATATTTATACATGCAAAAGCACGCATTAAGCACTTACAATGCACTGATCCTGCAGTAACGCCCGTGTTTGCATACCACACATGCATTGCACATACCTGCTTATCGAAGTGCTCATGACATTCTTTTAACCAGTTTGTAAACTCCCTCTCAATCTTCACTCGCAGCTCCTGGATAAAACAGCACAGACTGTGTGAACTGGGCCTTCAATCATGTGCATGTAAGCAGTGTTAAACACATGTCTTTCAGAGTTCAGGCGTGTGTTTCTGTACCTGGCCTTTGTGCACTCTGGTAAAAATGGTGCTGTTGTCACGGAGTTTAAGCTCCAGGTCCATGAAGGTAAGTTTGTTGGTACTGACTTGGAATCGGTCGTTGGCGAAGAGAACTCCTGAAATCCGGTTAAAACACTCCAACGGAACTGCACCTGCTTTCTTAGGCCTTGCACACCACTCGAACCTAACACACACATACACAAATTACCATCCAGTTTAGGCAAAAGTGAAAACAAAAATGTTCAAATCGTGTTTTCATTGTGTTATATGTTTCTTTCAAGTATTGTGATATCACTGATTCTTTTTGTAATTCTTAATTGCCTTCAGCACTATTTTTTATATTTTGTTTCCTCTAAAATCAGATTTTTATTTTTATTTTTTAAACTGTTGTATCCCCAAAAGCCCCGACAATAAGCACACAGCAAACATGGCAATCCAGAAATGTGTTTTAGCATTATCAGCATTTGTGACAATACTGATTAATTACCATAAAAAATTAATTCTGACTCATCCCTCCTTTTCTTCTTCTTCTTCAAAAAAAGTAATTACATTGAGGCACTTATGATAGAAGTGAACTGAGCCAACTGTTTCAACTGTGTCAATAATATAACCAGAATTGAGAATGGGAAAGTTACTCTGAGACAGTGGTGTAGGGAATGAGCCGCCCATTCCAGAAGCACTCAAAGATCGGCCGCTTGCCCCGAGCTTCAGAGTTCAAAATTACACAATCTTCATCCTCATCCTCTGAAGGACCTAAAACACAAACACACAGGCCTATAAAGAAAAAAATATCTGGGGATGCACACTATTTCAGCAGTCAAACTGGAGTCAGCTATTATTAGAGCATCTATCTCATGACTGCCATCAGTGTGGAATATACTTAATGCATAGGGATCCACTGGGTATGTTTCTCGATCGTAGAGGAATGGGTGATAACGGATCAATCCCTCCACTAAGGAATCTCCAGCGCCGGTGGCTTTGAACTCAAAAGTAGAAAAACTAGAGTTGATGAACAGAGTCTGCATGTCATTATCCACCTCCCTCAGATTCAGCACACGGGGGATTCGAGGAGAGCGCTCGATCAAACCGATCTGAGAAATAAGACAGAAAGAGCTTCAGAGAAAACAAGGACACTAAAAGACTTAAAAACTGAATGATCAATGCATTTAGTGGCACAAATACATAGGCATCTGTACCTGAATGTCAATGTTGGAGACATGGTCATTTGTCGTCATATTTTTCTGGTCGTTTCCATCAACTCCATGTATATAGTAATGGTAAGTATGCCTGAAATTATACAAACCGCATTAAATGGCACATAGCTGGCCTTGAAAGACCGGTTCTCCCCAAAATGAAAATGAACTCACCCTCAAGATATAAGATGTAGATGAGTTTGTTTCTTCATCAGAACAGATTTGGAGAAATGTAGCATTGCATCACTTGCTCAACAGTGGATGCTCTGCAGTGAATGGGTGCCGTCAAAATGAGAGTCCAAACAGCTGATAAAAACATCACAATAATCCACAAGTAATCCACACCACTCCAGTCCATCAGTTAACATCTTGAGAGTTAAATGATGTGGGTTTGTAAGAAACAAATCCAACAATAAGATCTAACAAGATGGTCTGGCGTGGTGTGGATTACTTGTGGATTATTGTGATGTTTTTATCAGCTGTTTGGACTCTCATTCTGGCGGCACCCATTCACTGCAGAGGATCCATTGCTGAGCAAGTGATGCAATGCTACATTTCTCCAAATCTGATGAAGAAACAAGCTCATCTACATCTTCAATGTAGGGTTAAAAGAATTGGCTCATAAAAGACATTCGTTTGCAAATCAGACGTCACAGGTCTAGCTGTGCTCACTGCTGTGTAAAGCAAACAATGATTAAACTATTAAAATAAACTAAAACAACTAAAAATTTAGACTCAAGAATTGTTTGTTTTTGTTTTTTTTGAAGAAGAAAAACCAGGGGCTTGTTTCATAAAACAAGTTTACCAAATAAGCCAGGTTTATTTCAGTTAGCCTGACTTATTGTCAGTTGATTTGGTTCAAAATAAATCAGACTAACTGAAATAAGCCTGGCTTATTTGGTAAACTTGTTTTATGAAACAGCCCCCTGGATTCCCAAAGTCTTGGAAAACCGAGATATATGTTTGCTTTGTACACCAGAAAAAGTCATGGAAATTAATAAAATCCTGAAACTCCATGTCCATTAATTTAGAACGTAGATACATTTTTCTAATTATGCCAAGCTCTAAAATGCTTTATTCAGTAGCAATTGTGATTAAAATAAATATTTTAAATGTCCTTATCCAGTAACACAACGTTAAAATGATTTATTTGGCTAAATGCATAAATGAAATGTAAACTGTAAATCTAATATATGAAATGTAGTTTTAAACTTTTAATTCGAATTATTGTAATTAATTTTCTATTTACAGATCCTGTCAAAATATTACTGAAAACAAAACTAGGGTTGGCGAGCCCTTAAATATCATTGTGAACAATGGGAGACAAAAAGGTTAACCACCATTTCCTAACAAATTAAATTCTGCTCCTACTAATATAACTCTTAACATTTTCAGCAAGAACTCTCATGCAAAAACTAGAATCAAAATAAATAAATAATTTTTAAAAAATTCATAAATAAAAATTGGCCTGATCTAAGGGAGGAGTTCATGCATGTGCATTTGAGACGTACGCCAACTCTCTGGTCCACAGATTGAAATGCTGTTTTAGGAAGTTGACGTGTTCCTGTTGGACTCGAGTGATGACAACAGCAGTAAAACTCTCCTTTCCTTCTTCTTCAACCACAATGGACCGCAGAAACTGCTCCTCGCTTCCATTCATGTGCGAGTAATCGCCAGGCTGCAAAAGAAAACACACACGCATATACATTTAAAAATAATATCCATGGGCCAACAATAGCTGCATTTACACGGACCCTAATAATCCGATCGTAATAGGACTAGAAGCACAATCGGAATAAAAGAGTCACATGTAAGCATGTCAATCGGATTGAATTGGCCAGATCTGATTAAAATTTCGATCGGATTGTAAGGGGTGGTTTATTCCTTTTTTTTTTTCTACAGTAATCCGAGCGAGAGGACATGTAAACGCTTGATCGGATTGAAAACCGAAACTGGAAAATACTGCGCATGTGCAGTGACAAAAAAAATAGCGTAATGACATATGAGCTGCTCTTTGGTGAATGAAGTGTCATTTTTTTTGAGTGTCCAGTCATTCTAAAATTCTGGTTTCACTAAGCGTCTGTGACGTGGAGCAGGACAACGTCCCACCAGTCCTTGTTTAAGACACTCATCCACAGATGATTGGTTTTGGGCACGGGAAGGGGCACTTTTACTGCTTTCTAAAAGTAAGCAGCACAGCACTGCAGTTCATGTGCTGGTCGTCACTTAATTAGGACCTGAAGTAGATAAATATCAAGTGTCCTTTTTGAAACAGTATGCGACAACAGCAGGAAACTCTGTGTATTTATATATGGTTATACTTTTATGTTTGCCTACAGAACCACCTCTGGCTCTGCACCCCTTTACCTAAATTCATTACTTCAGACTTATGTGCCCTCGAGAAGCTTGCGTTCTGCAAGTGATTGGCGCATTATTGTTCATCCCAAAGAGGCACAAAATCACTTTCACAGACTTTTACATTAAATGTTCCCATCTGGTGGAATGACCTGCCCAACTCAATCCCAGCAGCTGAGTCCTTACCCATCTTCAAGAAACGGCTAAAAACACATCTCTTCCATCTTTATTTGACCCTCTAACTCTAGCAATCTCTATTCTAATTCTATTCTTAAAAAAAAAAAACTTGCCCCTTTTAGACTCGCACTCACTCATATTCATTTACTAACTGCTTGTATTCTTAAAAAAAAAAAAAATCGAATCTTTTTGTATTCTATTTCTTTTCTTTTTATTTATTATACAATTAACAAAAGGAAAAAAAGGCCTCTAACACTAGCTTGCTCTATTCTTTTTCTATTCTATCTGTTTTCTTTTTACTTATAATTAAAAAAACATTTGCTACGTGTACTACATTAGGCTAACTGAGACTTGTCATAGCACTTGCGTATCATTTCTCTGTTGTTGATTTTGATTGCTTCCATTGTCCTCATTTATAAGTCGCTTTGGATAAAAGCATCTGCTAAATGACTAAATGTAAATGTATATTAATGCAGTGTGCGCATGTCAAAAGATTCAATCCGATCAGAAGCTTGTGGCATATAAACGCGCATATCAATCCGATCACTTTATTTAGTGTTCATGCAAACAATACGTTCGGATTCGTCAATCAGAATTAATTCATTCCGATGGAAGCAAAAAGTGTCCATGTAAACGTAGCTAATGAATTGAACTCCCCTCACCTTCCTGTTTCTAATGAAGCCAGAGTAAATTTCTTCCTTGTTCATCTCCTTGCGCTCAAAGTCATCTTTAGACATGATAAATTCATGAACATCTGGAGAGCCTGCAGGTTTGCTGATCATCTGAAACACACATTGAATTAAAAGAATCGTTCATTCACAACAGGGTTTCTGCAGGTTTTATGAAGGTCAATTTAAGAGTTTTAAGGACCTTTTTAAGACCATGTAAAAGAAAATGTACGGACCAAATTAACTGGAACACAATCCGTCAATATGTTCTCTAAATGTAAACATCTGGGGATGAGATCTATTAGCAACTTACAACAGATCTCCATTACTTACTAAATTCATTTTACAAATCACTTTTACTGTACCTTTAGATCACACTGCAGAAATGCTGTTCTTCCAGTGAAAATTAAATGAGTTTATGATTAAAACCAGAACAAATATCTGCCAAAGTGCTTCGAAAACACCTCATTGACAAATTTTCTCTTGTTTTAAGCATAAACTCACTTAACTTTGTTCACTTGTTAAGAAAACAAGACTTTATCTTCATCTTGTATTTCAAGTGCATGTATCTGGATTTAAGACTGTTTCGATATTTGTATTGGAAAACAACATAGAAATACTTTGAAAGATATTCAGCTTTTGCAGTGCACACAAGATTTTATGCCAGAACCTTATGTATTTAAGACTTTCTGTTCTGTGTGTACCAACGTGAGAATGAGTAAATGACTGTCCATGCAACCATTTACATGTTAAAATGTATAAATCAGATGACAGACAACATGTAGTAGATTGTGTTAATGTGCCATCGCGCACACAATTTCTATGTACTTCTATGTTGTTTTCCAATACAAATATCTAAACAGTCTTAAATCCAGATATATTTAGGCCTACTTGAAACCCATAAGGCTCTTCAAGAACACAAACAAAGATATTTTTAAAATTCTCTCATCATTTTTATGCACGAAAGTCTGTGCAATCAAAATGTTCATGCACCAAAAATGCAAAAAGACATTGTAAAAGTAAATCCATATGAATGCAGTTAATCAATGCTCTGAATGCACTTCAAAGTAAGCGTTTGCACTTCTTACTCACTAGATGTCTCTGCACATTAAGCTGGGTTAGAAGAAAGCACTTCCGCTTTAATTAACAGTAACACAAATGAATGCAATAGATGCGTTACAAGTCTGACACTTGTTGAATAAAAGTGAACAAACTGCGTGCAAACATACTCTGACAGACTGGCCGATGTAAAACACAGCCTGTTTGCCTCCGACTCCAAAATACGAGATGTCACTGTTCAGACTGCGTGGAACTGGATCCGGCCGCACATAACCGGCTTCTTCACTGCGTCAACAACAAAGAAGAGGAAAACAGCTGACGGTTTCATCAAGGCAAGCTCCATAAGACCATTTATATAGGCATCAGACAATCAGTACAGTTCAGCTAGATATCATTCCACATTTTTGACTAGTGCTGTCAAACGATTAATTGCATGGAAAATAAAGTTTTTGTTTGCATAATATGTGTGTGTTCTGTGCATATTTATTATGCATATATAAATACACACATGTAGTATATATTTTGAAAATATTTACATGTATTTACGTCTATATTTATATTACAAATAAATATATTTAATATATAAGCATAACATTTTTCTGAAATATATACATGCATGTGTGTGTATTTATATACACATAATAAATATATACAGCACACATACATATATTAATGTAAAAAAAAAAAAAACACTTATTTTGGATGCAATTAATCGTTTGAGAGCACTATTTTTGACTCATGATCTTCATTGCATGACCAGAATTATTGCATTTCATAATCAAATAAGCACAGGTTTCCTAAAGAGCACACCTCTTCATGCCGTTTTCTCGTATGAACTTGGACAGACGGTAAACGGCCCAGTTGTTCAGCTGTTTAGATGTCATTCCACATCCGTTATCCATCACCACAACAGCAGGTCCTCCCTGAGACTCATCAAACAGCTGCAAAACAACACATTCGGTTCAGGGACACTAGTGTCACAAAAACTACTGCTTGCCCATAACAATGCACTGAATTAATTTGTTTTCCTTATTTTCCTCAGATGACTATAAAATGTGTGATATTTTCATGCAATATTGCAAAAGGAAAATGCATGAGAAATGCATTAGCATGATCAGCATCAAACCATGAGCTAACTAGACAAATAACATTTTAGACATCATAACCACACTCCTGCTCTAAAATCACGCTCCTTTATAAGATACAGTTTAAAAACTGCAAGTAACCCTTGCAAAAAAGAGAAAGCATTGCTTCTGAATGCATGAGCTCAATGAAAAGATGTCAAAAGGAAATTATCATTTTATATATAACTAGCTCATAAAACTACAAATATAGTTCAATCTAATCATATTTGATCTAATTCACCCCAATATTTGTATGCTATATAGACTTATAATAGCCTCATGACATATGCTTGTAGGGCTGATTATCAACAACAACAAAAAAAAAGATTGATTAATATTTTTTGGTCAAATTGTCATTTGGCTAACAGAATACAAACTAAACATTTATGCTTTTTTACTTAAGTGTGCATTTAAAAGCATCTAACATTTAAATGCCACAGACCTTCCATCTGTAATGTTTCGTTTGTATTAATCAATTAATTAACAGCCCTAATGTGCTATGTACACTACCACTCAAAAGTTTGGGATCAGTACTTTTCTTTTTTATAGAAATTATTACTTAAACTCAACAATGACTTATAAAATTGTTCAATAGTTACAGTAAAGACATTTATAATCTTGCAAAAGATTTCTATTTCAAATAAATGCTACTCTTTTTATTCAAAAAAAAAAAAAAAAAAAAAAA
>JAFVLL020039392.1:0-28667 GCA_021397915.2 Tor tambroides | reverse complement strand
TTTTTTTAATATTTGTAATTTCATTAATACAAAAAAATACATTTTGTGTCTGTCCCTACATTCTGGTCAACTCTGTTACTTTGGTTATAAAAAGGCATAAAAATCTTTAAAGCATTCATAGAAAAAACATGTGACTTGCACCAAGTGATGTCACTTCCTCTGGCAGGAATCTTTGGAAGGCATTCTTGTATGTCTTTATTCTTTGTTCTCATTAATTTGTACAAAATGTTTAGGATACACCAATAGTAATTATTTGTCAAATCTGTTATTGTGATTTTCGATTTTGCAGTGAATCTCTCATTCACTTTTTAAAAACAATAATATGATGGAAATCCATAAAATTCAGTTTTAGACATGCCATGTGGTATCTGGTTTGAGGGTTAGCATATTGAGCTAAAGCACAAAATGGTGGAAAATGTCAGCTCTGTTATTGTCAACGCTGTTAGTTTTTTTTTTTTTTAAAGTTTAATGACAACAGAGTTGACAGTGAGTAACAAAGTCAAATGTTCCCAATCACGTTTAAGTATTTTGCATTATTATTATGTTTATTATGGCTTCTGGGTCATTTACTCTAAATGATACATTTGATTTATATCCTTTATATCATTTTATATCAATAAAGAAATTGAATTACAGGTAAATTAAACTCTCAGCACCAGAAAGGCAAGGGCAACAGAGGGCACAGCGACATGCTGACCCTGTAAGGAAGGCAGAAAATAGACAGAGATAGATGGCACAAAAGGGAAAAAGCACCACTACTCAAATGGATAGAGAGTTGGACTTATAACCCGAACGTCGCGGGTTCGAGTCTCAGGTCCGGCAGGGATTGTAGGTGGGGGGGTGAATGTCCAGCGCTCTCTCCACCCTCAATACCACGACGGAGGTGAGACCCTTGAACAAGGCACTGAACCCCCAACTGCTCCCCGGGCGCCACTGCACAGCGCTGCCCACTGCTCTGGGTGTATGTTGACTACTGTGTGTGTGCACTTGGATGGGTTAAATGCAGAGCACCAATTCCAAGTATGGGTCACCATACTTGGCCACACACCACTTCCCTTTCCCCTTTAATGTTTATGAATACTAATGTAAGCATATGGCTTCTAGAAGTAAATCTAAAATTCTTGCAAACTGCTATTCCTTGAATCAAGAGCTCTGTCTTTTATTATATCTATAAAAAAAAAAATAAAAAAAAACTTGCATAATGCACATTTAAATACTAAATAAAGACATATGGGCAGAAATTGCCAATAACTGATTTGCATGCCCAGGGTGAGGGAGCAGCTATGTTGTTTTATTTTCCAGGGGTGCGTTTCCCAAAAGCAACTATGGTCGCAAGTTACGTCGTTACCAATAGAGTTCAATGGAACTTACCACCATAGTTAGCTAACAATGCTTTTGGGAAACGCACCCCTGATCTGTAATGCATGTGACACATGAAGTTAATTTTCAATTTCATAAAAGATCTGTAATTCACATGTATTTGATAAAATTAAGTTGTTACATTTAAAATGGTCTCAGTTTCAGAATCTGTCAGAAGATGTTGCTGTTTTTGGTCTTTTAACTACATGGTGGTCAACTCTGTTTTCTGATGTTTACTCTGTTACCATCAATGTCAACTCTGTTTAAAGTTTTGCTTTAAAAATGATAATTATATGTGTTTTATTGTTAACAAATTGATCAGAAGCCAATTAGTCTGATTAGTACTACTACTACATGAAATTTTAAAGAATTTCATTCATTTTTAAAGCTATGTTTAGAGAAAATGCTCACCATGTTGGCAACTTTTCAGTTAAACGTGTTGATATTTTTTACTCTAAAACAAAAAGTCTATATATTATTAGGTTTAAAGTTGAATTAATGGATTAAGAGACAGATGTTCTCATAGGGAGGATAGGGTTTTAAATTGTGTTACATTTGTTAACTGTATATGTTTGACCCGATTTGTCTGTAACAGAGTTGACAGATTTTTCTGTTAGTACATTGATTTTCAGAATAAATATTTAAAATCTTACAAGTTTAAGATATAGAAAATATAGAAAAGATTAAATTTAAAGTGTGTTCTATGAAAATAAAAAAAGTTTACAAAAAAAAAATCCTATTCTTTGTTTTCTTTCTCAGCTTCTGGAATGAGTCAGGTGCACAATAATTCATTTTTAAACTAAACTGCAGATCTCATATTACGAGGATTTATTTATTTATTTTATTTCATTTTTTTGTGCACTTTGATATTATGGCAGACACAGCTGGATACGGTGGTCGAACAGTCAGTCCATTTGAATAGGACCAATGATAATATCTTACTGTATAACCACAGCGGCACGGACGTGTTGATGTCGTGTAAAGGCATCTCCAAAACATTATAAAAAATAACACTGTATTTGAAGAATACCATTAAAGGAAAACGGTAAGATTTGCACATTTCCTCTTTAAAATACGTTCAGTAATTCGCAGAGTCAGACAATTGTATTTACACTGCAAAAAATATAGGCCTATTATATCAGTTGTTTCCACTAAAAATAGATTTTCAGCTCATGTTCACCATATCAGCAAAACGGCATAAATTTAATTTGATTTGAATTGTTTAAAACACTTGAAATACTATATGACCAGTGCAAAAGAATGAGAACAACTATTTTAAACCGTTTTGTTTTTATAGATATTTTCATATAGTTATTATAAAACGTAACAAGGATACTGGATAATTTTTAGCAATAAAAATTATTTGTGTAGGCTATGGCCCAAATGGAATTACAGCCAGGATCTCATATTTCCTTGATGTTGTACCTTTGACGGTGTTAAACACGGTGTCACGTGGATGGGAATATGGATGGAAATTATATGCAGATGAGGTTATGCTAGTATATAGTAAAACTAGGCGTTGTAAGCTCCATATATGGTGATTTCTGGAAAGAGTCGGGGTGGAGATGCACGTATGCACAATCTTCCCCTGACTGGGATTTATAAAGGGATTTTTGCGCAGGTTCTGGCGTACGCATGGTTTTATAAATCTGAAAAAAAATCTAAAAAAATCCAGCTTTTGTGCGTACGTACACTTTTAGGATGAAATCTACGGAGAATTTTATAAGTGAGGCCCCTAATCATTCTGCACAGCGCCGCTTCAAGTAGAACGCGCTATTATTTTCCTCCTCTCGCCGCTTCTCACTCCAGTCCAGCGGGTGGCGCTAAAACACATGGTTTGTTTGCCAAACACCATTAAACCTCAGAGAAAGAAGATTAGTTTCACTGCGCTCTCTGTTGTTTTGTCGTGATGCCGTTTTTATGCAAACTGTTAGAAATGTTGTTTCTGTAAACAGAAAAAAAAACAGGTTTTGAATTAGGTCAATTAATAACGGTAATATTCTCATCCTCACAGCCGTGACTAAGTTTTGAAGCAAGCAGTGATATCTGGAGAAGTATCAGCTGAACTGAGATCTGCTGCTGTGAAGATGGTGTTTGTTAAAGAGGAGAGTGAGGAGAACACGAGTGAACCAGAAACCAGAAGAATAAAACACGAGGAACCAGAAACCTGGAGAATAAAACACGAGGAACCAGAAACCTGGAGAATAAAACACGAGGAACCAGAAACCTGGAGAATAAAACACGAGGAACCAGAACCATACAGAATAAAACTGGAGGAACAAGGAGGTTGGTGTTTTTTTCTTCATTCATCTTTAATGAGTTCTGTGGTGCATTAAGCTAACAAAGATTTAACAAGGTGGCTGCAGATCCCGAAAAATCTTTACTTTCCTTATGTAAAAATTAGGGCTTAATTATCATTAAAATGTCTTAAATCCACCTTATAAATGTCTTAAAAATGCGATGGAACTGACAATGAGAAGATGCATATTTTATTTCCGCTCGTTGCTTTTTTTAGAATCATAAAACTGTTGAACTTGGAGCATGTGAGACACTCTTTGTCTGTGAAACAGGGGGCTAGTTTCCTAATTGATGACGAAGAATTGACAGAGCAGCCATCAAGTGTTAGATAGTGTTCTAGGTTATTACATGTGGGTATTTTAGGTCCAATAATTAACACCTCTGTTTTTTCACAATTTAGCAGTAAGAAATTACTCGTCATCCAGTTTTTTATATCGACTATGCATTCCGTTAGTTTCTCAATGTGGTGTGTTTCACCGGGCCGTGAAGAAATATAGAGCTGAGTATCATCAGCATAACAGTGAAAGCTAACACCATGTCTCCTGATGATATCTCCCAAGAGTAAAATTGTAAGACACTAGTAACGGCCCTAGTACTGAGCCTTGAGGTACTCCATACTGCACTTGTGATTGATATGATATCGATGATTCACTGCTACAAATTGATGGCGGTCAGATAAGTACGATTTGAACCATGCTAATGCACTTCCACTAATGCCATCAAAGTTTTCTAGTCTATTCAAAAGAATGTTGTGGTCGATCCAGTAGCACTAATAGAGAGATATAACCACGATCAGATGATAAGAACAGGTCATTTGTAACTCTAAAGAGAGCAGTCTCAGTACTATGATATGGTCTAAATCCTGACTGGAAATCCTCACAGATACCATTTTTCTCTAAGAAGGAATATAATTGTGAGGATACTACCTTTTCTAGTATCTTTGACAGAAAAGGGAGATTCGAGATCGGTCTGTAATTAACTAGATCTTTGGGGTCAAGTTGAGGTTTTTTAATGAGAGGCTTAAAAACAGCCAATTTGAAGGTTTTGGGGACATATACTAATGACAATGACATTTTGACAATGTTGCCGTCTGTACGCAAAACTTTCAAAAAAAAAAATGCAAAGAAAAAAATTCTCTGCTTTTAGTGCAATATTGTTGTGTGAATGTACCATAATTTCCTTTTGTTCTCCAAATGTCCCAATTGATATTCATCACTTTAATGGTTTCATTTTAGGCCTGATGAAAGTGAAAGAAGAACAAGATCTGAATGAATTGGAGGAGAAGCATCAGGATCAGAAAGCTCATGATGTCACTGGAGAAAAATCAACGAGTTGCTCCAAAAGTGAAAACAGTTGCTCACAAAGCAGCATTAAAATAACAGAAGTCAAAAGGCCTTTCAGCTGCTATGAATGTGGAAACACATTTACGGGTAAAAAAAACCTTAAGAATCACATGAGAATTCATAAGAGAGTAAAGCCTTTCACCTGCTCTGAGTGTGGAAACACTTTCAAACAGAAGAGAAGCCTTGACGAACACATGATGATTGTTCATACTGGAAAAAGGCCTTTCAGCTGCTCCGAGTGTGGAAATACTTTCACACGCAAAGGAAGCCTGAAGAATCACATGTTAATTCATACGGGAAAAAAGCCTTTTACCTGCTCTCAGTGTGGAAAGACGTTCAGCCATAGTGGAAACCTTTGGAATCACATGAAAATTCATGCTCAAATAAAGTCTTTCAGCTGCTCTCAGTGTGGAAAGAGTTTCGCACAGAAAAGAACTCTTAATGAGCATATGCTAATTCACACTTCAGAAAAACAATTCACTTGTCCTCAGTGTGGAAAGACTTTTACATGTAAAGGAAGCCTGAAGAGTCACATGTTAATTCATGCTGGAATAAAGCCTTTCATCTGCTCTCAGTGTGGGAAGAGTTTTACATATAAAGGATGTCTTAAAGTTCATTTGGTAACTCACTCTTCAGAAAAGCCTTTCACCTGCTCTCAGTGTGGAAAGAGTTTCACATGTAAAGGAAGCCTACAGAGTCACATGTTAATTCATGCTGGAATAAGGCCTTTCAGCTGCTCTCAGTGTGGAAAGTGTTTCACAAGTAAAAAATACCTTAGGAATCACATGAAAACTCATACTGGAATAAAACCTTTCAACTGCTCTCAGTGTGGAAAGCGTTTTACTGAGAAAAGACAACTTAATATGCATGTGCGTATTCACACCTCAGAAAAGTCTTTCACCTGTCCTTAGTTTAGAAACACTTTCACGTGTAAAGGAAGCACTGAGAGTCACATGTTAATTAATGCTGGGGGAAAAGCCTTTTACTTGCTCTCAGTGTAGAAAGTGTTTCACCTGTAAAGAAGGATTTAATAGTTACATGAGAATTCACACCGAAACAATTGATTTTAATATCTATAATGTACTTGAAGTATGTAGTGTTAATTTTGGCTGCAAATTTTGTTTTAGTCATAGCCTTTTGACTAAAATGCCATTTAGTTTTAGTCATGTTTTAGTCATCTGAATTGTTTTAGTCTACTTATAGTCCGCTACATATAAGATTTTAGTTCACTAAATTTACAATACATTTAGTAAACTAAAATCTAATGAGTTTATTTAAATTGTTCAGTTACATTTTCAAAATTATTTACTTCTGGAGAAAACATCTGTAAATCTGTTATGAATGATATTAAGGTTTGAACATGTAATATGGACAGATTTAACTTCTGTGACATATTATGCCTTTTTCTGGAAATTAAATTAAACCACTTCTGAAAGAAACAAGAACATGATCCTCATTTCAATTAATAATATATGGGTTGTTGATGTGACATGGCATTTTCACTGTCCCACAAGATAAAAATTAATATATTTAATATTGTATTTATTTAAAATGCAGTAAATGGTTAAATTTATTTGTCCTACATGCACCTGTTGTTATAAAAGCTGCAGTTTTAATCAAGTTTTTTAATTTTTGAGCCAAATCTGAAAATTATCCTATGGTGTGACTGTCCCAAGCATGGTTCAGTAAATTACAAGTTTTATAAATTAAAAAGAAAAGCATAAAACTGTTAAATATCTCCGGCATAATCTCTCCAGAGCTTCAAGAAGAACCGACTGTCTTCAGAAAAGCTTTTATGTTATTTTCATTTAGTCTTTCCGGTAATGCCTGATACAGGGGCGTAGATTACGCGGGGGACGCGGGGGACGTGTCCCCCCCACTTTTAATATCACATAAATTCGTCCCCCGCACTTTTTCGGGCAAGTGTGCTGGCATAAAGGTTTTCAAGAGCCGGTGTGAATAAATATAGATTTAAATTCAAAGAGACAGGATAGTCTGTTGCATGACCTGATGTTTTATTCGGACCCAGAATAAAGCGAGATGAACATCACGGAGCGCTAAACGCTCATTATACGCAGAATAAATTCATACTCGAAGCCGGAGGGCGCTCTCGCGCAGAAAGTTGCACCATGAAATTCCTAATATATGAAATGGATGAAAACAGCTGTTTTCACAGAAAAAACAAACAAAAAAAAACAACAAAAAAAAAACAAAAAAAAAACGACGAGTTTAGAATTGCTATTGCACGATATGTGGTCTATTTTCAAGTCATCTCCAGGTAATAAATAAAGTATATGAACAATGCAGTGCTAATTGACATAGCATTCATTACAGTATAGAAACTATTCTGCCTCATGTGATAAAAAAGTGTTTGTAGCATATAAACTAATCATTATTATTGGTTATTGTCCAGTGTATCTGATTTCTAAGACAATTAAAAGCTAGAAATAAGAGAAAAATTCAAGTCGCCTATACACTACCAGTCAAAAGTTTTTGAACATTAAGATTTTTAATGTTTTTTAAAGAAGTCTCTTCTGCTCAGAAAGCCTGCATTTATTTGATCCAAAGTAGGCCTACAGCAAAACAGTAACATTTTGAAGTATTTTCATTAACTGTTTTCTATTTTAATATATTTGAAAATGAAATTTATTGTGATTTCAAAGCTAAATTTTTAACATCATTACTCCAGTCACACAGAAATCATTCTAATATTCTGATTTGCTGCTAAAAAAAAAATATTATTATTATTATGCTGAAAAAAGCTGAGTAGAATTTTTCAGGCTTCTTTGATGAATAGAAAGTTCAGAAGAACAGCATTTATCTGAAATAGAAATCTTTTGTAACATTATAAATGTCTTTATCATCACCTTTGATCAATTTAAACCATCCTTGCTAAATAAAAGTATTAATTTCTATCATTTCTTTTCCAAAATAAATATAATAATAATAGTAATACTAACTCCACACTTTTGAATGGTATAGTGTATAATGTTACAAAAGCTTTTTATTTCAGATAAATGCTGATCTTTGGATATTTCTATTCGTCAAAGGATCCTGAAAAAAATTACTCAACTGTTTTAAATAATAATAATAATTAAAAAAGATATAGAAATATTAGAATGATTTCTGAAGGATCATGTGACTCTGAAGCCTGGAGTAATGATGCTGAAAATTCAGCTGCGCATCACAGAAATAAATTACATTTTCCAATATATTCAAATAGAAAGCAGTTGTACATAGTAAAACTGTATTTTGGATGAAATAAATGCAGGCTTGGTGAGCAGAAGAGACTTATTAAAAAAAAACACACACACACACACACATATATATATATATATATATATATATATATATATATATATATATATATATATTACATTTCTGTCCCCCTCACTTCTGAAATGATGGCTACGCCCCTGGCCTGATAAAGTAGCGTTTGTGAGCGCAGCGCTGATTTGATTACAGCTGTTCCGGGGAAACAGGTCCAACAGCGCCTCCTGCTGGCAGAGAATGAATTTGCAAGTCTGTGGGAAACACTGGTGTCTGTCAGCTAATTGATCCACGACGTTGCCACGACATCGCAGTTACTTACTTGCAACGTCACAAAGTTATGGCGACGTATACTCACCTTTCACTTCCGGTGCCACGCCGAGACTTTGGTCACCAGATTACATTGCAGTTACGTAATAGTTACGTAATTTTGTTAGCTTTTAAAAAGCTCATTTCATTAAAGACATCAGCATAATAAATGAGGTGAAAACAGGAACTACTGACATGAAATAAAGAGTCTTTTCAGCAGCTCTGTTAATATTGATGAGCTTAAGACTATCAACACTCATTCAACAAGACATTCAGGATCATCAGCAGATCATCGCACTTTATTCTGTGTTTGCTGATAGAAACTGATTGAGCCGGATATGCTAAAAGCCAATTTCTCAGGTGTATAAAACGTAGGCTAAATAATACAAAAAAAAAAAAACTAAAGTAAATAACTGCTGTAAAGCACCATGAATATCTAATCTAAATAGTTTGATTTTCTAATTACTAAATTCATTGCAATGAAGTAATTAAGTCGTTAACATGTTAAAGTCTTTTATGTACAGAAATTAGCAAACAATGATCATAAAACATCTTCAAATAAAGAACACCACAAAGCAATATTTAATTTCAGTTTCACATTTCATTCGCTATATTAACATCTATGGATGTCTCACGTGGCTTATTAGGCTCAATAACATTAGCAGTCTCTGTTTCAGTAACAAACTAACGGATTTGATCTTCCAAAGTTGTCAAAAGTGTAGAAATAAAATGGCAACAGCAACTTGAGATCGATTCCCTTCACAGATCTCAAACTCTTTTTTTTTAACTTGACATTTTGCAACACTTCTCACTTCAAACATAGAAACAATCGCACAGACAAACGCATAAAAAGCTCAGAAAATCGTCTGAATTAATTCATCATATTTTTCTCATGCTATAGCTGCTGCTGCACTGTTTATTTCAGTAGGAAGACACCAGAAAATAGTCTATACGCACAAGTAACGCTGAACCCGATGAAAACAGCCTACAGAAATGAGCATGTAAAATGTCGCTCAAACAAACTGTATTTAAAGTATGTTTGACAGTAGTGTAAATAAGCAGGGTTGCAAGGTTTTCGCAACAAAACCCACCCAATTGCTACTCAAACCTAGCCCAAAACTAACCCAATCGCGTTTCGAGGTAGAGATCTGCGCGGGACTGTTTTTAGTCCCGCTCCCGCACGGTTATATTCCGCACCCACCCGCTCCCGCGATATAGTCACTCTTTGTTCACCCTCTGTCCGCTCAGAATAATTTTCTTCCCAACCCGATCGTTCCTGCTAAATTTAGATCTCCTTCACAGAATCTCACATTTATGTCCGCTACTCAAAGAAAGAGAGATGGGTTAACAAATAAAAGTGTAGTCTGCACAAAATATTTGTTATTCATCTTGAATTTATTGACTTTGACTTTAATTTATATGAATTATCTAAGACACAAAATTCGTTTAACATTAAATGCAATACAGACACAGTATGGAAAAAAGTATCACAGAGAAAATAAAAATGTTGTAGTATTTCTTATCCTATTTTTTTATTACTGTCCGGATTCGTTTAACATTTACAAGACAGTAGGAAAAGGTGTCCAAGAGAGAGAGAAAAAAAGTGTAGGTTGTACAAAAATAGCATATTAGCTATTTTTATTCATCTTGTCAAAATTCGTTTGATATTTTTTTCTGTTAAAGTAGGAGAAGTGTCGCAGATAAAAATAAATAAATGACATCTGTCATTTAAAATTACAGGCTAAGCAAAATATAAACAAAACAACGCTATCTCACGGCAATTCGTACGTATTTTACGAGGTGGCTAATTCGTACGAATTCGTACGACCTCACTCGTACGATTTAGTACGATTTGTCTAAACCCCAGTGACGGGTAGGTTTAGGGGCGGGGTTAGGTGTAGGTCATTCGTACAAATTCATACGAATTGGCAACTCGTAAAATACGTACGATTTGGCAAAAATCGTATGAATTTGTACGAGTGAGGTCGTACGAATTCGTACGAATTAGCCACCTCGTAAAATATGTACGAATTGCCGTGAGATCGGGCTGTTCTGAGCTTAACGTCCTTCAAGGACACTCACATCCTTTGCTCCTTCCTGATTCTGTTCTATCACTCATCGACAACCTGTCTGTTCTGTCTGAGGGCCGTATATTTTCCACCGGTGCTGCGCGCACAGACCCCGCAAATAAAACGCATGACGCAGAAAGTATGTGTGTATAGAGTGCAGGCTGTTCCGGTGGTCAATAAGAATAAAGGGCTGCGGGCAGATATGCTGTTCTGAAAGGAGGTCGGGAACGGGATATTGTTAGACTGCCCGCTCCCGTTCAAATTACACCACCAGAGTTACCAACCGCTACCGCGTTTTATTCGGGAATTTAATCTCGCGGGCCAAGAAATCTGGCCGGGTCCCGCGGAAATGCGGCTCTCCCGACTCTGCATTCCCGCGGCTCTCCCGGTAACGCTGGTGTTTCTTCCAATTGTTAAAGCTATACCAAATGGTCTTGTTCACTTAATGAAATACCATCTATCGTTTTAAGTGTTTGCAAAAAGTGATTGCGGATTTTTTGGTTGATGACAAGTTTATGACCCAAAATGTAGCAATAAAATGATCAGAAATGTTTTTCAAGGAAAATAATTACTCCGCAAGGATTTAAAAAATATATATATATTTAGGCTAATGGATAAGATTAATTGGAAAAAGCATGGCTCTTAACTTATAAATTCTGTGTCCCCAACAAAGTAAAATAATTAAATTTAAAGATTTTGCATAATATACCCCACTAATGAGATTACATCCAAATTTGGTAATCCTCATTTCGACTGTAATTTCTGTAATGTCAGTATTGAGTCTATTGATCTTTTTTTTTTTTCAATGCCCCCTTGTTAAGGAATTTTGGTTGGATGTGTCAAAATTCTTTTCTTCAAACTCCAGTGTAGACATTGATTTAACTATGTGTGATATATTTTGTTATTTTTCTCATTTCTCAACATAACATAGAATATATAGGAAATGTATTTTATTGGGAAAATATTATATTCTAAATGTACATTTTATTCAACATTCCCAAAATCACATTATTTTCTTTGTGAATTTAACTACCTAATTATACCTAATTATAACACCAAACAATATTAACACCAAAAAAGTGTCAAAGTTGTGAAACTGTATGATCTGCTAAATGTTAGGTTATTTTGATTTATTACCTCTGTATTTTGTTTTATATATGTATTCTTTGTTTTTATTTCTTTATTGCCTTCCTATATTATTTCTGTATTCATAATGTCATCCAATGTTATATTTAATTGTTGAGGTTATAATGTATAATTGCAATAAAAAAAAACGTGCGAAAGTAAAAAAGACATTACTGTTCGTAAATAATACAAAACCTATATAAAAATATAGCCTGCATAATCACACAAAAACAACAAAGATTACACGCCCCACATGAAAAATGCTACAGTAATTTATAGTAAATACTATAGTGTTTTTGGACCATACTATAGTAGCTATTATACTGTATATATTGTAGTATTTACAACACTTGTTAATGAATGCTACAATATATACTGTAGTATTAACCATAGTGAACTGATAAACTGTAATAAACACTGTAGAATATTTTAGCTTTTGCAACAGTAAACAGTAGTGTATTGTAGTATAATATACCCTTAGTACAGTACTGGTTAAAGTAATTTGTTTATATTACTATAGTTGTTGTTACCACAGCGACTTTACAATTACCACAACAAATTAATTCAAGTACTTTACTATAGAATGGTTCAAAAATACTATAGTATTTACTATAAATTACTGTAATTTTTTTCATGTGGGAATGTAGACAAACAGCAATCTCATTCAGTGTCAGTCATGTGTGTGTTGAAATATAATTTATTAGACATTTTAAAACCTGTATTGAGAAAAAAAAAGCCCTAAAAGCAAACATAGGCAACTTTATGGCTTTCAGAATTAAAATTATTCCTGATACAAAATTAACATAAAATGAAAATGGACATTAACAATGAGTTGTTGAATTGAATAATCAATCCATACTTGAATACAAATACAAAAATTAAGGAAAAGTGAATCTGAATGAGACAGATCTCTTTCTTTACTGACTTATAAGAGAAGAAGAGAAGCAAAGCTGCCAGTTGCAAAACTACATGGAAGCATATCTTGCTTTTGCATGGAAGAGTAGCAGATGTTCTGATGAAAAACGAGTTATAAATTAAAATCAGATTCATGTCTCTGTTAAAGTGTTTCTCCCAAATCTCGGGCAGATTATGCTTACTGGTTAAAACTGAAATATATAGAACTTCTAAACACTTTATTGTGCCTGTAATGACTAATGAATGTGGGAAATTTCAAATACAGCCATAAATGTGAATATAGATAAGTAGCCTATTAATTAAGTCTGACACAAGAAAACATTAAATATTGCTGGTGCTCTTTATTTTTAAAAGATTTATGATCATTGTCAGTTTCTGTACATGAAAAACTGTAAAATGTAAATAATGACTCTATTATAGTTATTTAAAAATTAAATTGAAGAAATTATTCATATGGACATGTTAGGCTATGGTGTTGGATTATAGTTATTTACAGCATTTTTGTATTATTGATGTTTTATTCATGTCACATTGTGAGAAATAACAGTAATGTCTTTCATTTTAACACTTACAGGCTTTTATCATATATCCTGACACAAATAATGTGTTTCTAGCAGCAAACACTCAGAATAGAGTGAGATGATCTGCTAATGATCCTGAATGTCTTGTTGAATGAGTGTTGATAGTCTGAGGCTCATCAATATTAACAGAGCTGCTGAAAAGACTCTTTATTTCATCTCAATAGTTCCTGTTTTCACCTCATTTATTATGCTGATGTCTTCAATGAAATGAGCTTTAAGTGGCAATTTACAGGAGATCTGGTGTCAATACTGAGAGTATTTGTTGGTTACAAATCGGTAGATGTTTATGTTTTCTGTGTTAATGTTTTATGGGTTTTTTTATGTTTCTTACCATTATTTGAAACAACATCAACATTTTCATGTTGTGCTTTGAAAACGATCTGCATATATTATTTTGGCAGATCAGCTCCCCACATGCTGCAATACACCTTCAATGAAGCTTCTCCCACAAGAAACACATCATCAGTGAAGCTCCACCCACAGCAATTCAGCAATATTCCCATCACTCATCAGTTCTCGAGTGCAGACGAGCATCAAATCATCAGGAAGAGCTGAAATCTTCAAAGACTGAGTTTATTAAAGAGAACCCTGCAGAATCAAACACACTGAAGATACTGAAGAACAAACAGGTTGGCGTTTATTTTTCATAAAGCTTCTAGTAGATTTAGATTTGCTGTAATAGGAAAAACCTTTAAAGCTCTGCAATAATATAGCATCAAATAAAAAGGCAGGGCTCCACACTGCGACCATTTTTTCTGTAGCGAGTCTCGCGACTAAATGTTTTTCAGCACTGGTGCGACCACCTCCTAACCAACTAATAATAGCTGCCGTTTCTATTGCATATGAGAAACTTCAAACGGCAAACGAAACAAAGTGTAACAGAGCGATATTCATTTGAGCTGCTTAGCTTATCAGCTCGGACCAATAACTGAGCGCAGCGCAAACGCGTGCAAACTGATCAGAGCTCAGAACAGAACCAATGTTGATCTCGCGACACTGTTACTGCTGCGAGATCCAGTGAGAAGCGTTTGAATTCTGCACAGATTTACCTGTTATAAACAGATCAAATAGCGCTGATGTAGAAAACCAGAAGAAGTAACGCTAACTACAGGTGTTGTGGCAGAAATAGTCAAATGTTATTACCTCAGTAATTTCAGGGTTTGTACAACCTTTTGAAAGGGAAATTCAAGCAATTTTCAGTGAAACACAATTATTTACAGCACTTTAAAGCTCTAAATATGAGCCAATTTATTTTAATGGGATAACCAAATACATTTTGTGGAAACAAACAATTATTGAAAATTAATCAACCACAATAGCCAGTAGATGGCATCAGAGGAGCACTTATTGGCTTATTAGTCATTCATTTTTTTATTATTATAAATTCGCTATTTTATTATAAAATATCAAATGATCAAGAAATCAAAATTTGGCAATGTTTGCACATGTAAGAAAAGTCACAAAATACCTTGAAAAACACAAACCTTTCTTCTTACATCAGAAGCATTTCTTAATCACTGATGTTTCTGGTCAGTTCTGTATAATACTGTAGAAGAATAATGGCACACAGAGGCAGTTCTAGCTCGTATGGAGCTCTGGGCGAACCTGAGTTTTTTTTTAGGTGCTTAATGTGCAATAGACTAGTCTAGTCATGTTCTTTGATCACATAAACATTTGCTCGCTTTTATTCGCTGTTAAAGCGTAACTTACAATGTTTATTGAATTGTGATCACATGAACTAGGCTACAAATTCAGTCGTATTAAAATATTTTATGATGACACCCAGGTACTTTCTTGAAAAGACGGCTTTGTTTCAAAGATAAAATTAAAATAATTGTTGATTACTACATTGAAATAAAAATGTAAAGCCTGTACAAATACTAGAAATCATGAATATAAATAATTGGCAATCATGTAAAAAAAAAAAAAGTAAAATCAATAGTGCACATTTCATTTATCTACTATAACATTTATGTAGTTTTGTTCGCTTGGCTGTTTCCTTATAAAAGTCCAGAAATTTGTCAAGTTTTTCATCAGGGGTCTTTTTTTTAATTATATGATGTCATCACGTTGCTGTCTTGCCGCCAGCCAGTCGCTGCATTGCTGATCGTGATTTTGAGTATCGATACATCTGACCTTTTCAGGGAACATGAGAACGCGCAGTAATCTTAGACAACTTAATCCACATATTTTAATGTAATATGCAAATTTGTTTCAAGAACCAAATTAGCCAGAGATTAGTTATCAGGATTAGAAGATCTGGAATTTTTAATTATTTTTTAAATTAGACTACATCTTATCATTGTCACATGTTTTCATTGATCTTAATTTCCATAACATGCTACAACACTGTGTGATTTTCAATGAAATATTTGACTAATAATTCACTCGTTTTTCTCATCTAATCCTCACTCACAAAGACTGTTGATGCTGATCATACACCATATGACTCTGTAATTTTAAGTCCTTTTCATTTATTTGTGTAGGGAAAAAAATAAAAAAATAAAAAAAACAAACAAACAAAAAAAAAAAAAAAACAGCGCACCTTGTCCACGCACTAATTTTCCCAGTATTATGTTCCCTCCTCTCTCCGCTTCATACTCCAGTCCAGCGGGTGACGCTAAAACACATGCGTTTGTTTGCCAAACACCATTAAACCTCAGAGGAAGAAGATTAGTTTCACCGTGCTCTCTGTTGCTTTGTTGTGATGCTGGCTTAATACAAACTGGTAGAAATGCACCTTCTGTAAATGTTTTTGAACCAGGTCAGTAAATAACTGTAATATTCTCATCCTCACAGTCGTTTTGAAGCAAGCAGGAATATCTGGAGGAGTATCATCTGAACTGAGATCTGCTGCTGTGAAGATGGTGTTTGTTAAAGAGGAGAGTGAGGAGAACACGAGTGAACCAGAAACCTGGAGAATAAAACACGAGGAACCAGAAACCTGGAGAATAAAACACGAGGAACCAGAACCCTGGAGAATAAAACACGAGGAACCAGAAACCTGGAGAATAAAACACGAGGAACCAGAAACCTGGAGAATAAAACAGGAGGAACAAGGAGGTTGGTGATTATTCCTTTTAAACCAACCCATGTACGCGCAATTATCTTAGTCCTGATCAGGGGTGCGTTTCCCAAAAGCATTTTTAGCTATGTATGATCGTTAGTTCCATTGAACTCTATTAGTAACGATGGGACTTGCGACCATACTTCCTTTTGGGAAACGCACCCAAGTTTAATTGACCTACACAGTGACATGATATTGAGGACAAATGAGCGGTAAAAACCCAATCACGCATTCCCTTTGTTTGTTCGTTGAGTGATTGATTCATTCATTCATTCATTCCCTTTCGTTCGTTCGTTGATTCTTTCATTCAGGTGCAGGTGCCCTGTGCCTCCACTCATTGTACATTTAATAAGTGTAGAATATATTAATTTTCTATGTAAAAAAGAGAATCTGCATGTTAATGTTGTTCATAAAAGTAAATTTTGTATGATTTGCAACTCAAGCTCAGTGCTTTACAGTCAAATGTGCATTACCAAGAAATAAATATGTAATATTATTAGTAACTACAATTTTTAATGCAAAACAAACCTGCTTCTGGCGCCACCATCTGAACTTACTGGGTCTGGTGCCACTGCTAACAAATGTTAGTCTGGAGACCTGTAAGGGACACTTTCTATGAACTGGGCACTTTTTTCAATAACATTATGTCTGATCATTTTGTAGTGGATCAAACATATTTAATAGTTCTTCCTATAGAAACATGGATTGTTGCCTATAATGTTTTAAAAATAATAATTTGAAGATCAGTGTACCTCATTCATGTAAAAATTCTAGGGATGTATTATTTATAAAAACATTTTAAACTGTTATATCAGGGATCATTTTATGTCCACATTTTTCTGCTTTCTATGAGTTATTAGAAATGAACCATTTTTTACTTTTATTTTAGAGCTGATTGAAGAAAATGAGGAGAATGAAGAACTGAGTGAAGATGAGGAGAAAAATCATGTGAAAACTGGAGAAAAACCTTTGAGTTGGTCTCAAACTAATCAGGAAGATTTTATGAAAAGAACAACCAAGAAATCTTTCACCTGCACTCAGTGTGGAAACACTTTCACATGCAAAACAAGTCTTAAGTATCACATGAGAGTTCATACTGGAGAGAAACCTTTCACTTGTGATCAATGTGGAAAGAGTTTCACACAATCATCAAACCTTAAGGTTCACATGAACATCCACACTGGAGAGAAACTGTACAAGTGTTCACAATGTGACAAGAGATTCAGTCGGTCAGGAGACCTAAAAACACATGAGAGCATTCACACTGGAGAGAAACCGTACACATGTGATCAATGCGGCAAAACATTTTCGAGGCTTTCATCCCTGAGAGCACACCTGAAAGTTCATACACAAGAGAAGCCACATTCATGTTATTTGTGTGGAAAGAGTTTTTTATGTCTCCAGACTTTGAAAGTACATCAGAAAATACATACTGGTGTGAAAGAGTACATGTGCTTTGAGTGTGAAAATACTTTTACTTCAGCAAACAGTTTAAAACTGCACCAGAGGATCCACACTGGAGAGAAACCTTATAAGTGTTCACACTGCGACAAGAGATTCAGTGTGTCATCACAACTGAAAACACATGAGAGGGTCCACACTGGAGAAAAACCTTACAAATGTTCACACTGTGACATTAGATTCAGTCATTCAACAACTCTGAAAACACACGAGAGGATTCACACTGGAGAGAAACCGTATCACTGCACTGCATGTGGGAAGTGTTTCACTCAATCATCTACTTTACACAGACATACAAAAAACAATCACAGTAGGTAGATCATGTTCAGGTCCAGCACTTTCAGGTCCGATGAGTGTCCTCGCCAAATAATGCATCAAGCAATAAAATATCATCTGGATAAATCTGTCCTAACCAGCCATTACAAGCAACATGACAAAGAAACATTTAACGTTTCCACAGTGAATAGAGTTCATCTTCATCTTCAAAACCAGCAGAGTCCACTGTGGGATTTAGATCAACTCAAAAATGTAGTTCCTCCCCAAAGAACAATTTCAAATTTTATTGATTTCATTCATTTTGCTTCACGATATAAATGATGTCATTGTGCTTTCTTATAAGTTTCATACTATGTTCAAATGTTCACTTGTTTAGTGCAGAACACTAATATAGTGATTTAGCCTGTGAAAAGCCTGTCTTTTCTGTTAAGAACATGCTGCAGAGGTGCTTTCTCTTAACACCACAAAAACAGTTAACCTATCAAAATAAACCACGTAACATATAAAGGTGTATCAATGTACATTTACTGGCAGTCCTGTGTGTTTTTTTTTTTTTTTTTTTTTTTTACCTGTCATTATAGGTAATGCAAATGAGTCAGAAGTTTGGTTGTGTGTTTGCTGCTGAGGAGTTAGTTAGCGCTCATGTTGCGTAGCTGAAAAGTGTTAATAAAAAAACTACATGTTAAAACTGATTATGCATGCATCCAGAGCCTTCACGTAAACGTCGTCATCGTAAAGAAAACACAACATGGTGTCAGAGTGAACGGATGATATACAGAAAAGATGGATACTGCCGGAGTCCCAGTGCCCACGATGAACTGGGAAGCAACTAATCTGCCCGAGGCATGGCGCAAATTTCAACAGCATGCAGAGTTAATGTTCAACAGACCCCTAAAGAGAAAGGCTGAGGATGACAAATGTAGTTATCTTCTCTTATGGGTCGGAGAAAAGGGCCGAGACATTTTCAATACATGGTCACTGTCTGCAGACAAAGCAAAGATCTTAGTCATATTACGACCACTTCATAGCATATGTTTAGCCCAAAGTAAATGAGATATTTGCACGTTATAAATTTCATGAAAAGGTGCAGGGAGAGCGTGAGCCCTTCGAGCAGTTTGTGACAGATCTGCGTCTACTTGTAAACTCTAGCGTAGCTAGAAATGTTTAAGTGGGTGGGTCTACATAAAACTGCTACGCTACTGCTTGTAAAAGACTGCAACTATGCAAATAGTGACGAGATGATCCGGGATCGCATGGCATTCGGGATACATTTGCCAAAAGTGAGAGAGAAATTTTTGAATGTAGGCTCTGAATTAATGCTCGAAAAAGAGATAGACGTCGCTAGATCTCACGAGTTGGCTCAAGCACAGTTAAAAACCATCGCAAGAAGCATGAGTACATCACGTGAACATGCGGTGCACGGGTGCACGCAATCTCCGGCCACACATCAAAACTGCAGCCTAGAAATGCTCCTTCAGTGCACCCCAAAGGATGCGGCTACTGTGGAAACAAGCGTCATGCTGATCGCTCTCACTGTCCTGCAAAAGGAAAGGTGTGTGAAATATATGGTAAATTAAACCATTTTGCAAAAGTATTTTGCTCCAGCTGTGAGAAAACTGCTCATGCAATAAGTCAAGAAGGTTCATACCAGCTTGAGAAGTGTGATGAGCTGCTCAGTGACACAGAGCAGACAGAGCTCAGACATGGAACAGGCTTTTGTGAATGTTAAAATAGGTCCAAAACAGCATGAAATCAAGTTCAAGCTGGACACAGGATCCTCAGCTAACATCATACCCCTGTATGAACAGTGTTGGGAAATAACTAGTTACATGTAATGGAATTACGTAATTTAATTACAAAATAAAAGTAATCAGTTACAGTTACTGAGAAAAAATGTGTAATTAAATTATAGTTACTTATGAAAATGTTAAGGATTACAAAGGGAGTTCCATCTGTTTTTTTTTCACACACACTCACATACAGATTTAATTGATTTCTTTCATAAATTGCAGTGACTGCTCTTAAATATGAAACTTTTCTTGCTTTAACTCTTTTTTTTTTTTTTTTTGCTTTAACTGTTTTTTCCAAGGCACTGTTAGATTCCAGTGTTTCCTGTCACAACTATGCAAAGATTTGATTTCAAAAACAGTATGATAGCTATTAAACTATTTCTTATGATTTTATATCTGTATTTAACCTCAGAATGATCTCAAAGTAAATCTGATTTTATGGTGGCCGTGCTTCAAAGGGGACATCGGATGCCCATTTTCCACAAGTCTAGAGAAAAAAATTTGCACAGACAAACAAATTTAGGTGTATTAGGTAGTGCATTAACATTAAAATCAAAAATTAATCCACTGTGTCCTCAGTGGCTCTGATGCCAGGAGAAAATTAAGACTCTTATGTTCTTCTACATCCAACTATAAAACACCTGCACTGCTTACAAGACGTTGTCGCTAAAGCTGCTCGAGCGCGGAATAAATGATGGACTTCGTACAACTGGCTGAGTGTGGAAATATGCTAATACGGGACAGTACGTCAGCGGTCGTGGGTGAGGCCTGAGCAATATGACATCATACTGCTAAAAAATGGCTTGATAATTGAGACTGTATAGTTTTTTGGGGGATTAAAAAAAAAAGATTGAATGGATTTTCTATCATTGTAGGGTGGTTGTGTCCACACACTACTAAGATACTTTTATATCCAAACACCATGTAAAAGTGAATTTTGCATTCAATGTCTCTTTTAAAATTAAAATATTATAATCTTAAGTCAAGTGATGAAGGATTTCGAAAGTCTGACAGTAATCAGCGTTGAATACTTTACTACTGTAAGGTTAACCCTGCCTGTTTGAAAATGATTAACAGTTGAAAACATTAGAAATTTAGAAAAGTAATCAAAATGTAATCAGTAACATTACTTTAATAAAGTAATTGAAAAGTTACACTACTTATTACATTTTAAGAAAGGTAACTTGTAATCTGTAAACTATTATATTTATAAAGTAACCTTCCCAACACTGTGTATGAATACACCAAATTGAACATGCAGTGCACTTTGCAGCTGACATCTCGCCCTCCGTTGGTTATGGTGAACGCCTGGTGGTAAAAGGCAAATGCAACCTGAAATGTTGTCAATTGGTAAGTCATGAAATTACCAAAAATTACCAATACATTACATAACTGTTACGTCATGTGTTAGCATTACTGTAAGTTTACACCACTGATAATAGAGAACTGGTGAAGCCAGCGGGCCGCCATATTTCTATTCCCTGGATTCTATTGAATTAAGAGTAAACTGTATGATTTTAATGAGAAAACATCACATAATGAGTTAGCATTTTTGAAGTAGTCTTGTACATTCCAGTGACTTTTTAACTGGGTATGCTGAGTGCTAAGTGTAAGGACCCCTCCCCCCATCAGCTTTTAGGACATACTTATGGCTCATTTCCACTGAGTGGTATGGGTCAATACCATACAGTACGGTACAATTCGGGATGGAACACCCTGATCCAGCTTGCGTTTCCACTGTCATCAGTACCCTTAATTGATACAATAAGCACAACTCTGCCTCTTTTTTGTCAGTTTTAATGAACAATAATAGCCATTATAAAAGTATAAGTACAAAGTATAAGAGGCTTAAGAGGAAATAAAGACAAACGCAAACATGCTACAAAGTCAGCGCTGTACTACGGTAAAGTTTATAATAAATTTATAAAGTTAAACATACCTTTGTGGTTAGCCAAAACGATATGACCAGGAACAAACAATAGATTCATGAGACCACGAATGCCTGTTAAATATACCCAAAACAAATTGTATCTCATGTTTAATCACTACAGAGACATCAGAGCCAGCGCCAAATGTTGGAAGGACTAGCCGAGCTTAAGGCTGCTCTATGTGGATACATAAGCACTGAGCACCCGGTGATCGCGTGGAGCTCCAAAATCGACATAGCAAATTTTCAAATAGGCACTATCTTTATAAATAAATTGCAGATTTGAGTTTTAAACAACTACATTCTCACCTGAAAAAACTCTTAAAACTACATTTCATGACACAATAACAGTAATATTTTGAAAATTAGCGGGTTTTTGGGCAATGACGTTTCACAAGTCCACAAGAACAGACAAGAATGCATATTGAGAAATGGCTGTTGTCTGTGTGAAAATATAAAATTATAAAATACACTGTTTTTGTGTGTGTGTGTGTGTGTTTGCGCACTCTGATGTAAATAAGCCCAACACTCGACAGCAGAGCGGAAGGAGTGAAGGATGCTTTATCCCCTTGTATCACGCAGAAGTGACGATTCTAGTCAACCAATCAAGGTACTGCAGTGAGTTTAGCTCCACCCTTTTGGTACCCTTTGCTGTGCTAGGTACCCCAACTGAAGGGTACCAAAAAGTGGTACGGTACGGTTCACTATTTTGGTACCATTCAGGTCCCACATGGGCAAAAACAGATGGGTTCCCAATGTGGGTCCTAGTTGGGTCACAATGGGAAATGAGTGCATGGGCTCTAAATGAGCAACACAAATGGGGTTAGACATGGGCAAATACAATCATTCTCATATAGGCTGCCTACACTGGCCCAAGGTAGTACCCACATAGGTAATATTTGTATCAGTTCTGAATAGGGAAAGATGTATGGGGTCCTCTTGGCCAAACTATATGGGTCAGACATGGGCAAACACAATCATTCCCTTATAGGTTGGCATTGGCTCAAGGTAGTACCCACATGGGTAATCTCTGTATGGGTTGTGAATGGGGAAATACATATGGGGTAGTGATGGGTCATTCATGAATTATCTGTTCATTGTGTCTGTCACGTGACAAATGAATGAAAGACTCTGAAGGTAAAGTAATTATTTATGTTCCCTAGAAATTATCTTCGGGTGCATTATAATGATTTCCTAAATTGGAATATGATCAAGATTGCGTAGGTGGATGTGTTCAGGTAATTTGGCTGGTAGAAGTATAATATTTAATGCCACTTAAATGATTGAAATGACTTTAATAAAGATTTGTTCATTTTGATGAACGAGATCAAAGGAGAGAGTTCCCATCACTATGGGGCCCTCTTGGGTAAGACACAATCATTCTGGGTAAGACATGAGCAAACATAATAAGTCCTATATGGGCTGACTACATGGGCCCTAGGTAGTACACAAATAAGTACTAGGTACAGATTGGGCAGTGTGTTTGGGATCTATGTGAGTACAGTATTGACTTTATTCTCCAGAGAAACAAGCATGTCACCATCTTTAGAATATTGTCTTTGAACTTCCGTTTGTGCGGTAGCTCTTTCTATTTCTATGGCATTGCTAAGTAATTTAGCTGGTAAAGTGGTTTAATGTGTTGTAGAGTTAACGAAAGTTATCGTGAACAATGTAATGTTTAAAGCAAATGTCTTAACAAATGTCAGTAGACCAGGAAGATTTTAAAATGAGCGGTTCATTTATAAATCTGTCAGATCACAGAAGACAGCAAACGCAGCACTAAAAAAGCGTGGGCTACATAAGGTGAATAGGCCACTGGTTCTCAACTCCAGTCCTGGAGGTCTGGTGTAAAGCTGACTTTAATTTCAACACTAATTAAACACACCTGTCTGTAATTCACAAATATTTTTGAACATTATGATTAGCTTGTTTGGTGTGTTTGGTTAGAGATAGAACTAAACTCAACAGTACATTTACTCCTCAGGACTGTTGAAAAGTTCTTGAGTCAGGAGTCGAAGTGCCCTGGAATATACAAATCAAATTAAACCCAGAGTGCCATCAGCAATGGTCTGCAAAGCACATGCTTATCTCCATATAGTTAATTCAAAATCTATACAAATGGTTCAAAATATCCAGAAAATGGTCACTGTGCAATATGAAGAATGGGTTACAGAAGGCTAATTATCTATCAGAATAATGGGATTATAGTGGCTTTGAGATGGGTAGAAGAACTCAAACCCCTAGCAACAGCTGTATGCCTGATTCCACAGAAGTACTCCAGAGTTTTATGATCTGTCGGTTAGTAACAGATAATGAAATAGCCCAAGTGAAGAAAGATAGAATGGAAATTCATGTTTCTGATGGAAAAATCCAATGTAAATCCAGAAACTGTATTTGCAGCATATGATACAGGAGTTCAGAATAAAGTGCCGTTTCATTCAGTTAGCATACTGTGTTTTGTGTTCAGTTTTCTTTTTGGACCAACAATACAGACTTTTCATTTCAGTCTAGTCAGCACATAACCGACCTTCAAAGTTGAAATATGATTGAAATAATGTCAGTTGCTGTTTTAATGCTGACAAGATGTTGATATAAAGTTTAATGCTAAATCATTGAAAAATGTTTTTAACAAAAACAAATCATTAAAACAAAAAAAGACAATTAAAATATCTATGTTGAATCAATGTCATGCCATTAAAAAGAAATATCTGCCTTTTGAATTATGATCATTAATATTTTATTTATTAGCATTTTATGATATTTTGATAAACACCTCTTCAAAAATCCAAATGTATATGTACAAATATAATTATTATCATAAGTAACAATAATTATAATGGATGTAGTTTTAATCTCAAAAGAGCAGTGAGATTTTGTGTGGATTTATAATTTTGTGTGTGTGCCTACAGTTTACCATGCATTATTACATTTTTAATCTTACACTGAACTAATCAAATGATACAGCCTAAAAAATAAAACAATACACACGTTTCTTAAAAAAAAACAAAAAAACTTTCTTTACTTTTGTTACCACTCTGAAACAATTGCAATTGGTTGTTTCACCTGGTTGCTTTCATCATCATGATTGGTTAATCTGACTGTCATCCACAAAACTGGCCTATGGCAACTGTGTGCGCCTTCTTACTAGTCAGGTTTGAAAATACGTCAGTTTGGTGATGTGTTTGTTACTGATCCGCGAGATTACTCGGTTAGTTCCTGATTATGTGCCTGTTAAATTCTTATTTTAAACTAATTTGAGATTTGACATATCAGCAGAGAACAGAAGCTGGAATGTGAACACAGAGGAAGGGGCAGACTGGACGTTTAAGGTCCTGCAAACATATGGCGATATCAAGTAACAAAACATTTTTCAGTCAAACCATTGTAAAGTTATGTTTTGTGTCCATAATTTATGTGAGTGAGAGGAAATCAAAGTGAGAGGATAATCGCAATTAGCATATTTAAATGCAGCATCTGAATTTGCTGTTTGTTTGTATTAAAGGGGTCATCGGATGCAAAATTCACTTTACAACTTGTTTGAACATAAATGTGTGTTGGAAGTGTGTGTACACATCCATCCTATAATGATAAAAATCCACCCAGTGTTTTTTGTTTAAAATCCCTATTTTAAAATCCCCCTTCTCAAATCACGCTCTTCTGAGAGTTCTGTCAGAATTACGTAGTTCTGCGCAGGCCCCTCCCACGAGAGTTGATTGACAAGACCGTCTTACCTTAGACCCGCCTTGAGTGAGCTGAGCTGTCCACCATCGTGTGGACTCCGGTGCAGGGGAAGACAAGATGTCTCTGATTAAGCAGTTGAGGCATTTTGTTGTTGGATGTAATGATGAATATAGCAGTCGTCATTTACTCCCGACATCTGAGCTGCTGAAGATGCAGAGGATTACATTTGTTTTTGAAGGGAATGCGCCCCCGATCTACCTAAATGCATCTATGTTCGCACGAACCATTCGTGATCCAGCTTCACCTACAGAAGAAGTGAGTATAAGGGTTTTTAATGAATCTTTGCAAATCGCCTTTCCTAATAATGAGCTAATTAACAAGTTTCACGATGAATGCGGCTAAAGTAAACAGTTCCACAGAGAGCAGCTCGGAAGAGAGGGGCGGGAAGAGCAGAGCTCATTAATATTTAAAGGAAAATGCTACAAAATGGCTTGCTCTGACAAGAGCTGTTTTTGTCAGGTTTAAAAAGGGTTTTTTTTACACTACCATTGAGAAATTTTAACCAAACTATGTTACAGACTTTTCATTAAGACCCTAAAGTTTCATATCAAAGATATCATATCAAGTTATTATTCAGTTTTAACCATTTCTAGAACTCACATTGGGATTAATATCTGTAGTATTACATATGATTCTAATCATAAGTACATTTGTAAGATGTTTCCTCCACTGGTGATAGAAAATGTGAGTAACTTTTTTTTCCTGTTGTCTTTCTTCCTCTGAGATGGCACAAAGAAAGAGAAATAAAACTTGTCACCATCATCAGTCCTTTATTTCATTCACTGGGGAACATCACAACCTTCAGATGTGTCATATCAGGATACATGCAACTGCAGGGAAAATTATATGAAGGTTGGTTTAACTGTGGTGTACAAATTGGCTGTGATATCTATGGAAAGGGTCAATTTTGTGAATCCTCTGTCTTTTTTGGGGGGATTCACATTTTTCTGATGGGATTGTCATGCATTAGGTTTATGTTTAAATTTTGAATCATTACTTACAGTTTTAAAGCTGACAATTTGTTTATGTTGTCTAAATGGCTTATAATGGCATATGGCAGTACAATTTAAATACATTTTGTTTAAGATTGTTTAAAAGAATTGTAAAAAAAAAAATATATATATATATATATTTTTTAAGGACTCGTCAGCCCCACCCAACTCCAGATTCACCAATTCCCCATTCACACTACATGCAACGTCAAAGCAACACGATTCCATTCATTTCAATGGAGAGCTGGCGATTTCTGGCGACAAGATCGCCAGAGGCCGTTGGCGACCGGATGGGGCGTGTCCAGCGACGCGACAAAGTTCAGACTCCTCCAACTTTATGCAAATGAACAGTGATTTTTGGGAGTGACAGCCAATAGGAAAGAAGACGGTTGAGCTCATGTGAGCGTTCTCCTCTCAGCCGTAGAAAAACCTGAATTAGTGAGAATGGGAAAAGTGTGAATATAGCCTATATTAACGAGGAAAGTCCACTGATGAGTTACCGGCGTAAGCCTACATTTAATTTTAGTCACTATAACATAGGGCTGTCAATCGATTAAAATATTTAATCACGATTAATCGCATGATTGTCATGAGTTAACTCACGAATAATCACAACTTAATCGCATTTTTATCTGTCCTAAATGTACCTTAAATTAATACTTTTCAAGTTTTTAATACTCTAATCAACATGGGCATGGACAAATATTTATGCAATATATGTTTATTATTAGTGAAACCATAGTTAACACAGAGCATGAAGTGTAGACATGTTTCATAGGTCATAGATGTTTTTCAAAGAACTTGTTCATGTCTATTAGACAGATGAAAAAAAAGAACATAGAAATACCAGGTTCCTATTACTTCTCTTTCTTTGCACTGAGCAATTTACTTACACAAACCTGTTTACATTATTTGCAGGACAGGGCAGCTCACTTCTTCTGAACATGCAAAATGTACATTTATTATTTATTATTACATTTGTTTGCCTCTATGTGCCCACATACTGTATTTTGATGCAGCTAAATTCTCAATAAAACTGTTTTCATTGATATATTTTACTGTTTCTGTTGTCAGACAACGGAATGAATATGAAATAGTGACTGAAACATGACTCATTAAGACTACATAACCAGCTCTCCCTTCCAAGATGTTAATCTGCACAAAAATCCTGATTTATAATCCAGCCGTCCTCTGATAAAATCAAATAGGCTAAACATAAGATAAAGACAATAGCTGTGCTGTGATTTCGGCTGTTCTTGCATGTAAAATTAGAGAAGCAACATATCTGCGTTTAACTGAAAGCGCAGCTCCTTTCAGCCGCTCGCTGAACAGAGCAGACGCAGAGAGAGAGACGTGCGCGCTGGGAAACAGAGACCTCGCGCTCGCGTGGCAGTCAGCTTCAGATGCATAATATTTCCTTTTGCTACAACCAGGATACACAAGAAGCACGTTCAACTCGGACACACAGACGGTTGGAAACACCGTAAACAGAAACCGCGCTTAATGCGCATCTCGTAGCCTATATGAAAAGCATTTTAGGGGGCCCTTGGCTTTTGGGGGCCCAAGGCAGTCGCCTACCTTTGCTTAATGGGTAAGTCCGCCCCTGGGTACAAGAGACAGAGGAGGACTGAGGGTGTCTAGAATGCACAAATGTCTGTCTGCAGTGTAAGCAGTACTGAAAAATGCATAGTTGCTGCTGCTTCTGTCCCCGTTTTTTTTTTCTTGTGCAAATGTTCAAAGCTTTCAGTAAACACTGGTTCAAATACAGATTCAAAATGTGTGTTAACTTTAACAGTTACATTAATTTTAACAACTAGATATCAGAATCTAGCATAATATGATGGGTAGTTTCAATAAAATTGAAATTTGAAGAGATTTCAATCTCACTGTGTGCTCTAATGGTTTTGTGTGTGTGTGTGTGTGTGTGTGTGCGCGCGGTGTTGCTACTCGATTGGAATGAAAACCTGCAGTCGTACTGGAAACCTGAAATAGAATTTTTTTTTTTTTCAGATGGGCATATTGTCTTGCTGGGCCCACCCTAACACCCAGTTCACGAGTTCACACTTACATATAATTAGCACGATAAACGTAAGCGTATTTGGCGAGTATGGTAATACGTTATTGGCGTGCTGTCCTGGGGAAGG
>JAFVLL020039391.1:0-10041 GCA_021397915.2 Tor tambroides | reverse complement strand
AATATTCTAATATTTTGAGATACTGATTTTTGACTTTCATGAGCTGTAAGCTCTAATCATCAAAATTAAAACAAAAAAACTTCTGAAATGTTTTACTTTACATGCAATGAATCTAAAATATATGAAAGTTTCACTTTTAGAAATAACTTACAAGAAGAAATGAACTTTTTCAGGACATTCTAATTTATTGAGATGCACCTGTAGTTGCAGTGGAGCGGTCTGGTCATTACAGCCACACAGCTTTTGACATTAAGCGTTTTATGGGTTAAATAAGGTGAAAGATCACATCACTTAAATTTCCCTCAGACATATCATACAACACGTATTCGATGTTTTTATACATGTTGTACGTTTTGTGTATAAATATATGCGTTTTAAATAAAACATTTACACCTTTTTTTAATATACGTTTTGATAAATTCAGTCTAACGTTAAGTACAAATATTTAAATTCGGTGCCACTTGACTTACCTGACGCCTGAATTTGACTTACACTTAAATATCCACTTTTCTTCTGATATACACAGGGGCATGGCCACAAGGGTGGCACGGGGTTGCAGCTGCCACCCTAAAAATGACCTTTGCCACCCCAAAGCAGAGTGTGAGATTTATTTTTGTATGGCTATTTTGTCTTTATGTAAAGTGAGTTAATTTTGGATGCGCGGATCAAGCTTGCACAGTGCGTGTGATAAGCTGCAACGGATGGTGTTTGTAAGGGCATGAGCGCTGACCAATAAAAGTTAGAAAAGTTTCATATCTTCGTGTATTGCCTGCATTATTCTCGTGGACCCATTTACAAGAGACTGGAGAATCCTTTGATGGTTTACAGCCAGCCCCTCTTACAGTATTTGAGCGGAGCGAGGAGTGAAGCGAGGATTTTTTCGGAGTGTCTATTTACACTGTGCAAAAAAGTACAAATAGCAAATAGCCCGTTTTGTTGGCAAAGGCTATTTACACTAACTCCGCCCACTAACGTGTGATTGAGTTACTCAACATTAATAAAAGACGCTAATTTAACGTCAGTTACAGTGGCGCAGGTGGTAAGAAACATGCTTTTTGACGCGAGCGACCCGAGTTCGAGCCCGCCTTTTGCCGAACTTTTTTTTTAATCTCATATTGCATCAAAAAGGCATTTTTTTTTTTTTTTAATAAAAATTAAGGAAATAATCAAAGTTGAAAATAAGTGTATCGGGTAAGGTAAGGTTAGGGTAGGTGTAGGGAGGGCTTTATTGTCCCAATAAGGTGGAATGCATTTAATAATTTGAATTAAAATTATAATTTACACTCAATACGTTATTATTGCGTACTGTTTTATAATGTAAGACAATACTGAGGTGCAAATAATTGCCACTATTTGCAATAAGTAGTATAAATAGCAGAAAATCTTGCTATTTTAACAGTGTAAATAGAATCTATAGCTATTTGCACTTAGTGTAAATAGCATATCTTTAAAAAAAATACTGCTATTTTCACTTGGTGTAAATAGAACGCATTGCTATTTGCACTTAGTGTAAATAGCATCCAGCGCTATTTACACTGTGTAAATAGTAGCCTATCTATTGCTAAAAAAATATTATAATTGCAATTAGTGTAAATAGCATCCATCGCTATTTGCACTTAGTGTAAATTGCATTTAATTGCTATTTACACTGAGTGCAAATAGCCGCTGCCGGATTTTTTTTTAAAGTCGAGGCATCTTGGTTTTTGCTCGCTCCGAGTGTGTGCCACTGCCGCTCGATCACGAGCACACTTAACGTTAATAAAGTCCACGTTAAAGTCAAGTCCACAATATAACTGCATTTTAGCAAGAATTCATGCGATAAAACCATAAGCTAGACACTGATGAATCACTTAATTAAAACCCTACAGATTCACTTTTAGTAGAGAGTTGCACAGACAGGTATAGAACTAATTTACACGCAGTCGTGCTCTCACAAATACATCTGGGCCTTTCGGAATGCAAAAGTGCAACAAACCATCCTCGCGCGGGGCAAGCCATTGAAATGAATGGCTTTCATAGTGCAGCGCAGGGCATTTCGCGTCCTGTGTGAAAGTGCCATTATCTGTAGCTGTCTAATTACTGGTAAAATAACTGATGAAAATGCACTGTTATTTTCACCCTTTCAAAATTTAAAAAAATAAATTTGCGCTGCAAAAAACTTTATTGCTTACATGCTTGGCATTTTGAATGTAGTGCAATAAAATATTTTAATGCACACTTAAAATAAACAAAATAACGCATCTATTTCGTTTTTTATATATATATATATATATATATATAATAAAAGAAAAAAATATATTTTTAAAATAAATATACTTAATACAATAAAAAGTCAGCTTGAGCGGAGAGTTAAATAGGCCTCATTTTTATTGGGGCATAGGCTTATTGTCACCGTTCCCCCACTCCTCAACTTTTCCAGCGCCAAAAAGGAAAAAAAAAAAAACACTACCTGCCATCACCGTGACGATCAGTTTTGATGCACAGAAGTAGGTCAAATTAATTATATGTCTCTCTCCTTGATCTAAATAAATTATATGAGTGGTGTTTGTTATTTATTTATATTTTCATTCACGTTTTCATGTTATTTATATAATTTTATTTATAATTTATATTTTCAACTATAGCTAGCGCGTTCATTACATTTTAATAGACTTGCACATTGTGGCCAAACGCTAGCACGCAATATGGAAGATTGTTCACATTATGCAGATTATGTACACATTTTCTGAAGGGGCAAGTTATTACATTCATACACATAATGTAAAAGGTGACAATGGATAATGTATTTACAGCAGTGACGGGCCGTGCATTTCACACCTAGGCCTTCAGTGGCGTACTTCATGAATTAATCCACCTCTTAATACCATCATAATGATGCCACGGCAATAGAAACCATAATTAGTACACATAAATTCAGTGTAACAGGGCACTGCATCACAGACGGGTATCTTATGCAGCGAGAATGATTGCTATTACTAAAGCTAGAAACCCAGTTAACACAATTCATCAAGTTTCCACACCTGCATCATCTCTAGCTGAAGCATTAACCTGACAAAATGACACAAATATAATCAACCCGATGTTCTTACAGACATTTATTAACTCAAACGTATTTATACCTTACAGAGAACATTGGTATAAAACAAATAAGGCGATTACATGTGTTTTAAAGTTGACCTAACAATTTAACGAACTCTTACTGCTTTTCGTCTTCACGAGTCTCCCCGCCGGTCTGCCCGCGCGCTGCGGGAGGAAAATACTAGTTAGCACAGCTTTACCGGGAAAGCGAGCAAGTAACATTAAAATTATAAAACTCATACAAGACGATGAAGAAAAGCGTATACATGTTTTAACGTACCCCTAGGACTGTCATCTTCACGACGAGTCTCCCCGCCGGTCTGCCTCTGCCAGCGGCGCTGCGGCCGGAGGAAGAGACCAGTTAACACAGCTCAACTCGTACTTTAGTATTTAGATTTACAGAGGGCGAATATTTTACAGAATGCACTGTACACAGCATATACGGTGAGAAACAGTAATAACACTGTGAAAACAAAAATATTTAAAGTGATGCTGTTTGCTAGCTTTGACTAGTGCGCTCTGAGCATCCAATCAAAGGACGAGAAAATGCTGACGTTATCGTAAGCCTGCTAGATGGCCCTGGTGCTGCCAACTCGAAATCTGATTGGTTAAAGCAACGATTTCATTGCCGTTGATGTTAAGCTACAGACGCCTGCACTGCTGATTGTGAAGGCCTTAGGCAGATTTATTGGACCCTGGCAACACGATTGCTGAAATATGATTGGATAAGAGCTCTAATATAAATATACGCTACTGGAAGCAGCGCGACCAAGAGAAAAGCTATGAAATGAAGAGAATAGACTATTGTAAATAATTTAATACACATTCAAGGAAAAATATATTACAACTAAGTCTGTGATTCTGATAGTGTTTAGGCCAGCAGAGAAGGCTTTGCTGGCCCTGACGGCCCACCACTGATTTACAGTAACACCGTTGCTCCAACTGAGGCTCGCAGAGCCTGTCTGTGTGAAAGACTCGCGGAGAAATCAAAACAAATGAGCACAACACACACACACAGAAACTCACAGGTTACAAAAGCATATACTGCAGAAAAAAAGATATTTATAATGTGATATAAGCAACAACATCAGATGACCAAGAGTGATGATCAGGACGAATGCAAGTGTGACATTTAGTTAATATTAATTGACTTAGCCTAACTTATATTTTAGAAAAAATATTGACTCTCTATTTAGCCAACGAAAATAGTTCCAAACAAAGCCACAGCAGAACTTGTTGCCTTGTTCGAGAAACACACAACAGTGTCTCGTTCTTGATGATTCACCTTTTTTGAATGAATGGAGTGAGTGAATGTTTGAGCCATTCATAACAGTGACTTGCGCCTCCTACTGGTGATTTGGTTTCATATTTAAAAGTAGGCTATTGCATTTTGTCGATACTGATTTGTATGTTAATAACTCTACAGTTCCCTATTATTGCTACTTAATTTATTGATCAAATTTAAGAATCTGATGTGAAAGATGATATATAAGCCTACATTTAATAGGATTACGACAAAATGCCCTTAATAAAGGTAAAAATGTACTAGAAATAAATTTAAGATGGTAAATATCACAAAAATGCAAATTAAAGTAAGCCCTGATAGAACAGTGATATTGTACACGTAAATTTTTTTTACTTTGATAAGTGAATTGTACTTAGACAAGCACCTGGCTTAATGCTGAACCCTGCATTATGAATCTTTATTTTTTTATTTTATTTTATTTTTTTGATGTAATAGTCATCATTAATGTCTTTTTGTGTCACTGTTTCCTATTTTGTGTGACAGAAGGCCCAAATGAATAAGAGGAAGGGAGACATAGACAGCTATTTTTCGTTAAAAAAAAAAGAGACAGGATAGAGAGGAAGCAGGAGAACAGGAGCAAAAAGCAGAGGAAGGAGATAAGGATGCAACTGAGGAACAGGAAGACACAGTGGAGGGAGAGAAGGATATACTGGAAGAAGAAAGTGGCACAGATGAAGAGGAAGAGCAAAACAGAGAGGCAGAAGGCAGCATTAGGCAAACAGAAACATGCCCAGTAGGACCTGATGGTATGCCCATTGTCAGCAACATTGTCATGATTCTTAAATTTGGTTAGGTCATATTTAAAGGGATGCTTAACCTAAACATGAAAATGCAGTAATTTTAAGTTATTGTGTTATGAATTAAAAAACAATATATCTCATCGTTAGATATATCCAGATTCAGAAGTGAGGGACCCACCCAGCCAAACTTGCAGACGTTCCCTAAAAGTATTCAAGGAGCTGCAAAGAGAAGTTTTCACAGTGAGTGGTACAAGGCATACGCATGGCTGGAGTATTCACAGTCCAAGGATGCTGCATACTGCTTCGCTTGCAGACACTTCTCACTCCCTAATGCTGCTAGTAGTGTCTTCACATCTGTGAATGGATACTCAAACTGGAAGAAAGCCACATTTAAAGACAGTGGACTCAGTCTGCATGCAAAGTCAGATGTCCATATTAATGCAATGACTGCCTGGCTTGAGAACAAAAGAATGGAGGAGAACAACTCGTCACTGTTTGCTCTGATGGATCATGACCATAAAAAAAAGGTTACTGAAAATCAAAATTTTGTGAAAACTTTAGCTGAAGTTCTCCTCCTGACAGCTACACAGAATATTGCCCAGCGAGCCCACGATGAATCGGCAGCATCATCAAACAGAGGGAATTTTTACATCTAATTAGTAAACAAGATGCAAACGTGAACAAATAATTGACACAACGTGCAAAATACACAAGCAATACAATTCAAAATGAAATCCTGGAATGTTTAGCTGGAATGGTGCGTGATAAATTATTGAGGAGGTAAAGAAGAGTGAGCAATTTGCTGTTATAGCAGATGAGACAAAGCATCTGAAAACAAAAAAGAATGGAATGGTGCATGAAAGTTTTTGGGAACTCCAAGAAGCGGGGAAATTAGATGCTGCAGGGTTAACAAATGTAATAGTTGGGATCTTAGAGAAATGTGGATTGGATTACAGGAAAAACCTCGTTGGACAAGGGTACGATGGTGCTTCTGTAATGAGTGGTCAGAACACTGGAGTACAAACAAGAATTAGAAAGGTAGTCAAACATGCATTCTATGTGCATTACAGTGCGCATTGTTCAAACCTAGTTATTGTGGACTGTGTGAAGTCAGTTCCAGATGCGGCACGGTTTTTTTCCTTACTGGAGAGGCTGTATGTTTTCTTTTCCAGTTCATATGTTCACCACAAATGGCTAAAAGTGCAGAGTGAGATGTTTGAGGGTGCACCAAGAGAACTCCAGAGGTTAAGTGATACCAGGTGGGCGTGCAGATACATAACTTGGCGAAACTTAATGGATCGATTGTCAGCTGTCAAGAGAGTGCTTGAGGACATTTCAGAGGAAAGGCATCCTGATAGGGCTGTAGAAGCGAGGGGGTTACTTGGTCAGATTGATATGAATTTCACTGAGCTTTTCTCAGTCTTTAAGAAGGTTCTTGGTAGCACAAAATTTTTATCAGACATGCTTCATTCTCATAAGTTAGATCTGTCAAAAGCAGTTGATCTCATTGGAGCACTGAAACAAACCTTTGAAGAGTACTGTAGTGAGACTTACTTCAACAGTCTCTGGGATGAGATCATGCAGACATGTGACAACTGCGGTATTTCTTCAGACATGCCACTCCATAAGCGAAAAAAACAGCTATCTAGAACACTGCAGGGTTGTGTCATAGCATCTACGGTTGGACATGATGTGGAGATAGACAGTAAGGAAACCTTTAAATTGCATGTTTACTACCCAATCATTGACTCTATGATTGGAGAAATAGAGCGGCGTTTCACAAAGTTAAACTGTGGGATCATGAAAGGGATCCAAGCACTTAACCCCTCAAGTAGCAACTTCCTGGATGAAGAAAGCATAGCCCTCTTAGCCAAAGCGTATGATGCAGATATGGAGGACCTAAAACATGAGCTACATCAGACCAGACGAATTTTAAGCAGGAAAAAGTCAGATGGACAGAAGGTTCCTGTTACTTTGATGGAATTCACTAAGTTCCTTGAACCTTGTAAAGAAGTCTTCTTTGAGCTTTTCTGTCTGACAAAAATAGCTGTTGTGCTACCAGTGAGTAGTGCCTCGTGTGAGCGCAGTTTCTCCACACTGAAACTTGTAAAATCTCACTTGCGTTCCACTATGTCAGACAGCAGACTAAGTCATTTGGCAGTACTTAGTATTGAGTCTGAGCATTCAAAAGCTCTAGACATGGATGCTTTCATAGAACAGTTTTCTGCTCAGCATGGTAACCGCCGAATTCAGCTATTCTGATTTATTGTATAGAGAGTGAGTTAATAACTACTGCTTTCCATGTTTGACTATTTGTGTGACTTATGTAACTAGGTTCATAATGTTCAATTACAATTGTATATATCTACTGCATTGTGGCATTGCTTTATAATCTTACAGACTTCATGTATTTCTTTTAGGGCTCAATATTTCCTGGAATTTTTATTAAAAGGCATTGTTTATTTTTTTTTTTTAGTGATCAGCATGTTATTGATTCCTTATCTTACTTTTGAAAAAATATGAACTAAAAAATAAATCTGTACACTTAAACAAAAAATGAATTTGTACACCATAGACACCTTGTAAACCTTGTGTACAAATTTAGTAAACAAGTCATTTGATTTGTGTACTGCTTTTTTTGTCAAAAAAAATAAATAAAAATAAATAAAAAAACTCCATACAGTCATTAGATAGCAGAAGAAAACTGAGAGGAACCAAGTGGATTCTGCTCACTATGTACATTGCATTGAATATGATAAAAGCTCCATAGTATGTTTAAAATACATAATATAGGCCTATATTAATATAGGCTCATTTTATTGATATTAAATTTCATACTTGTATTGTCCCTCATAATCGCTATAACCGGTTTTATGTGGCAAGCCTAGTTGCCACCCCTCATTCTACTCTTGCCCCCCCTTTGCCACCCCAATTATAAAATCCTGGACACACCCCTGGATATACAACTCCTAAAACGTTTTCTAAATGTCCACTCAAAAAAAATAAAAATAAATAATTCGAATATGTTGCATGATTTTCTCATGACATTTAGTCTAAAAATAGCCACTAAATAAAGGTTCTTACCTGACGCGATGGCGGCGCTGTTTCTCCTGCGATGTCACTCAGGAGAGTCCAGAATGATCTCAGTGTCGGCTGGATTTGTTTTTATTAGTTTAGTCAGCATTTAGCATTCTGAATGTTGACTGAATTTGAAAATAACCATGCATTTAATGTTTTTAATATATATTTGTTTTTAATATATAATAATATATATATATAAGTTCAACTTAAATATTTTTGCCCTTCCAACATTTTTTAGAATTGTATTTTTTACAGTGTACCGTTTTAACAGGGTTTTCGTTATATCTTGGTACTTGTTGACCCCAGACGAAAGTCTTTTGAAATAGAGATGTTTAGCTTCATATCTTAGACACCAATGTGACGAATGTGTTTTTGATGTGAAACTTTCTGGATAAAGTTTCTGAAAACTTGAGAAAGTCTGTAATCAGACCTCAGAGCTGACTCAACCAGCTCTTTCTTATGACTGGTGCAAAAATGGTGTCACACACTGAGCAGGGGCAAAAAATAAAGACGTCAGTGAGCATTATTCTCACGTACACAGCTACCACTGAGGAAAGCTAGAAGTCTGAAGAGTGTGAGTTGTCAACAGCTTTTCCTGGACTTGCACTGCTTTGAAACACTGTTGGCTTCAACAACATAATGTCATTTGGTCCAAAGGAGAATTCCTGCATTTGTTTGTTGAACTGCTGAAGAGTGACAACTCTTTGCTCATGTAGCTTATGTAAGACAAATTTGAGCAATTGTGGGATAACTCAGTCCAAAATGTCGCGCATCAAATCAGGCAGGAAAGATTGTGTTACCTCAAAATGAGGTATCTGCATAAAAGGGCAAAATCCAGTAACCCCGTAAAGAGAGTGTTGGCATTTTCTGATTTTAAATGTTGACTATGAGTAGAGGATCTCATCAGCTGCTTGATTCATTTCATCATGGTGACACATTAAAATGAAACCATGACTGAGGCATTTGCTGAAGCCAGTCCATCAGCTGATAATTGTGTGGTGGTCTTTATCCATTTCATTGGTCACACCGTTGGTTTGTAAATATTTGAGATCACGGATGAGGGGCTGGAGTAGAGGTTCATAACCAAACTTCTGCAAGAACTTGTTTCTGACAAGAATGGTAACATGCATGTTCTTCAGTTGTGACCGGTACTTCAGTGGTATATTGCCAAGAACAAAATATATACATGCAGTTTTGTGGATGAGTTTTGTGATTTCAAACTCACGTGTTTACAACGGTAACTTCAACAATTCTTCAGTGGTGTGAGAACTGAAAAATGTGTGCCTTTTAAAACACAATCCATCAGTGAAATCCTTTAAAATGTCTTCATCTGAAGCATGTTTACTGTTTTCCACTTGTGTCAAATCCTAACACATACACATTCAGTCGAACCAAATTCTGTCACACAGTATCGTTCAAATTGATAATCTGAAACCACATGTTCAAAACACTGTCCAAATAGATCATTTTCAAGCAAAAGTGTAGGATTGGCATGAGAATCTGCCCATGTTCCTAATTCGGAGAGGCAATTCTTAAGAAGGTCTCTGTACTGTTCATTGAACAATTCAATCAAACCTTTTTATGTTATTAAATCAAACACTTTCTATGAAGCCCCTATTTATAATACATTATAAGGATATTCTTAAGGCATTATAATGAATACATTATAAAAACCCTTATAATGTGTTATAAAGTCTCATGAATAATCATAACAACAATTATAATACATTATAGTACTTCTGTATTTGTGGTTATAACTTTTAAGAGTATGATTATTTATAACACACAATGAACACCATATTAAATCTACTTCATTTATAATGGGCTATATCATAG